>PVKU01007107.1:0-92722 GCA_004027475.1 Anoura caudifer
AAATTAAAACCACAATGAGATACCACTTCACACCTGTCAGAATGGCCATCATAAATAAAGCAACAAACAACAAGTGTTGGAGAGGTTGTGGAGAAAAGGGGACCCTAGTGCACTGTTGGTGGGATTGCAGACTGGTGCAACCACTATGGAAAGCAGTATGGAATTTTCTAAGAAAACTAAAAATGGATCTACCTTTTGATCCAGCAATTCTACTGCTAGGACTATATCCTAAGAACCCTGAAACACCAATCCAAAAGAATCTATGCACCCCAATGTTCATAGCAGCACAATTTACAATAGCCAAGTATTGGAAGCAACCCAGGTGCCCATCAGTAAATGAATGGATCAAGAAACTTTGGTATATTTACACAATGGAATTCTACACAGCAGAAAGAAAGAAGGAACTCCTACCCTTCGCAACAGCATGGATGGAGCTGGAGAGCATTATGCTAAGTGAAATAAGCCAGGCAGTGAAGGACAAATATCATATGATCTCACCTTTAACAGGAACCTAATCAACAGAACAAACAAGCACAATATAACCAAAGACACTGAAATTGAGAAGGGGTTGATAGTCACCAGAGGGGAGAGGGGAGGGAATTTCAGGGGTAAAGGGGAAGAGTTTGGAGCAACAAGCATAAAGGACACATGGACAAAACTAGCAGGGGTGGAAATGGGAGGGGTGAGGGGAGAGCTGGGGCGGTGGGCTGAAGTGGGAGCAAAAGACAGAAAACTGTACAAGAACAACTAAAATAAAAAAATTAAAAAAAAAACTGTGCTAATATTTTACATGTAAATTTATAATACTGCATGTTTTTGTAATCAGAGTACATGATCAAAAATATTTAGAAATCATTTCCATAGAGTACCATCAGCACCGAAGGCAGGTATCTGATGGCAACACATTTTGAATCTATATAATAGCTTATATACAATAACTGGAATTTATATAACATTATAAGTATAACAATTTAGATATATATAATATTTAATAGTTTACATTTTATTGTGCAGTTAAATGTTTATCCTTCAATTGCTTACTGCATGCAATATTTATTGAGCAAATCTTGGTAATTTACATAATGTTTCTTTGCCTTAACTGTTGCTTTGTATTTGTATTTTATATTTATAAAATCATAGAGCTGAAAGGGCTTAAATATAAATCCTCATTTTATAGATATCCAGATTGTGAAACTTACCTCAAGTCTTTGGACTTACAATATCAATGCTTTTTCCAATGCATCATCCCATTCATAGGAAAATAGCAGCATTTCATTATTCATTCAAATGAATGATAACAACAGTGCCATTGCACAAGAAGGGAGGGAGGTACAGCTATTTCTCACAGAAATCTAAGTTAAAGAAATTTTTAACTTTTCACCTCAAAATAATTATAGATTCACAGGAAGTTGTGAACATCATACAGAGAGGTTCCATGTTCCTGTCCCCAGTCTCTTCCACTAGTTATATTTTATAAATGGAAGAAATTTATCAGGTAATATGTGTGCTCTCAGTAAGTTTTAAACCAATAGATTTAATAACTATAGCTGCCATTATTTGAGCACCTCTTGTATACCATGAGCTTTAATTATATTATCTTATTTGGAGCTCACAAAAATCCTTTAAGGCAGGGGTTATCCTCAGTTTATAGCTAAGGAAACTCAGGATCTGAGAGATTAAGTTGCTTTCATCATCTTCGAGGTCAGTCTGTCCATTTGGTACATTTCATCTTTTCCACCTATTGACAGCTGAAACTCATACATTCCTTACACTAAGTTTCAGCTTAATCCTGATAATTATCTAACAATAGACAAATTTTATTTATTATTCTTGTTTTGAAAATTATGAATATTTTCTCAGAAGTCAAAATTATTCTTTTTTAAAAGTGTACATATTGATATAAAAAATTTAATATATTTATTTTATTGGGACCAAGAATTTTCCCCAGGGAGGGAAAAATGACTAAACCACATTGTTCTCTTCAAAATTTTTTACATAATTTAGTCTATTGATATCATAATATTGCTAAATTTATCAGATTGAGAGGTTACATCAATACTTCAATGGTATAGGTCAGTATTTCAGGGCTTAAAATTCCCCTGAATTCCCCTAATACATCATCACATCTGTCAAGTTTACCCACTGTCTTAGTCAGTCTTGGTTGCTTTTACAAAGTACCATAGACTGGTGGTTTATAAGCAATGGAAATTTATTTTTCATAGTTATGGAGGCCAAAAGTTTGAGATTAGGTCCTTTTTCTGGGTTGCAGACTGCCATCTTCTCATTGTGTTTTCACACAGTGGGAAGAAGACAAGAGATCTCTCTGGAATTCCTTCTGTAAAGGCACTAATCCCATTCAGGAAGACTTCATCTCATGGCCTAATTACCTCCCCAAAGCCTCAGCTCCTAATACCATCATATTGGAGATTAGGGTTTTGACATATAAATTTTGAGAAGACACAAACATTCAGTCCATTGCAACCACATCTGCACTCATGCACTCTGTATTCCTCCTGTTCCCCAGAATGAAATGTTCGTGGTCCCATCTAAGTCCAACTCTCCCATTTTTGTATGTCTGTCTTTTAGATTCTCAATGTTGTTACCCCTCAATCCTACATTATTAAACTTTTTCTCTATCCTGGATTATTCCCATAAGCATATTAACATTGTATATCATTTTCCCATCCTTAAAAAAACTTTCTGACAAGATGTACTAGCTACAACACTATTTCTCTGCTTTCTCCTAAAACTCCTCAAAAGAGACATTCATGCTCACTGTATTCTCATCTCCTCCACCTACTCATTCTTGAATCCACTCTAATCAGTTTTTTTCCCCTACCCCTTCACTGAAATTGCTTTAGGCAAAGTCACCAGTGACCTCCATATTGTAAAATCAGCAGTCAATTCTCAGTTATCTCACTCCAACTCTCAGCAGCATTTGAAACAGTTGTTCAGACCTGCTATTTTGAAGCATTCACTTTCTTTGCTTGGCTTTCAGGGGCCCCTCTCTTGTGTCTTCCATCTAAAAGACAGGTCCATGTGGAGGGTCACTTCTCACCCTCCACATCTCCAGGCTTGGCACGCCCAGAGTTCATTCTTTGGACTTCCGTCTTCTCTCTCCATTGGTGATTTTATTCACTCTCCAGATACAGTTTTAGTGTTCATCTCCTTCAGCCATTCCTGGTGCCATTTCCCCTCAATGTCCTGCCACTTGAATGGAGTAGATTCATGATTTGACTCCAGTAAAACTTGGAGTCCTGTCCTTTTCCCAGTCCACAGTGGGCCCAGCCTTAGTGGGACTGTCTTCCCTTTTTAAACCTCCAAAGCAGAGAGGCTTCATCCTGCTGTTTCCTTTCCAGACAATCAGGCACCAACACTTCACCTTCTTTTGACTTTTTCTTAGGAATTCAAAAAGCCTAATTACACTTCAGGGAGGAGTCTCCAGCAGCAAACATTGAGTGCAACTAAGTTTCTTTGTAGGTCACCTTGTTCCAGATTGAATGAATAAATGAATTAATGAAAGAGACCTGTACTTTGGTACCTGATGTTCCATTCCAGATAGGTTTCTAAAACTTAAAGTCCTTAAGACTTTATGAAATTGAAAATTACATTTTGAAGTTTTCTACATTTCATATAATATACTGCAAATGCTAAGATAAAGCAAACACTTGGCTTCAATCAGCTGTCCAAATTCTGGAAAAGCTGACTGGTCAGAAGCTGAAGGTTGCAAAGCACTTGCTTGGGGTAAAGAATCTGACTGGGGGGGAGCAGTTCCAGACAAAAAGAGAAGGAGAAGGAGGAGGAGGATGGTGGTAGAGAGAGGAGAAGAAAGTGAGAGAGGAGGAGGAGGTGGGGGAGGGAGAGGGGAAGAAAGGAGGCCTCTAAACACAACACAGTCCTTAATCAGAAGAGTAGAGATAGCCTCCATACCAGATAGACATTTTTCTCTTGTGTTTCTATTATTTTGTCTATTATTTCATCATTTACAATTTCTTTTAAAATGTTATTCCAGATAATATGATTGCTATTGTAACCTATGTTTCTGCAGGTCATAGTTTGGAAATACAGCTAGGTCACACTAAAAGAGGACAACTTTCTGACTCAGCATCTAAGGACAACCTTGTTGGGAGTATTATCCCTCCTTAAATCCCATAGGAGCTGGAAGGATGGGGTGTTCTAGTATAATTCTGCAGATACCATCCAGCACTCCCTAGGGTAGGCATGTGATGTCCTGGCTACAGACGCATACAAGGAATTCACTAGGAAGATTCTAGGAAAGACTCTTCCACCCACCCTGTTGCCCCCTCTTCCCTGTCAATTTCTTTTCACATTATCATATGAGGACTTGATGTTTGGAGAGCAGCTGCTGAAACTTGGAATATTTCAATAGATGCATGCAATGCACTGTTACGAACAGTAATCCTACAGATCTAAATTTATTGGCAGGGAAATAAACCTATATGATATGTTTGTTGCTGATAGAGTACCTATCATTAAAATCATTTACATAAAATTGTACATAAGGGCACATATTTACACAGAGACTTTGCCTAGAATTATGTTCACTTAAATATTGAGAGTGATCATCTCTGAGTGGTGAGATATTGGTGGGTTTCTACTTAATTCTTTGTAATTTTCTATAAGGTTTAAGGCTAAAATTTTTGTGTGAATAATAAATTTCAAAAGTCATATAATTTTGGGCAATTCCCATTTATGTCACTTAACTTATAATTTTTTTTTCAAATAAATGTATTCCATCATAAAATTTCTTTTTTATAAGACTTCAAAACTGACGTCACATAAATTTGCTTCCTGGCATAATCATCAGGCAGGAAATGTTTTGATTCTGAAATAACATTTCCTGATAAACACTTTTTAGAAACATTTAAGCATTTCCTGATCTAAAAATTTTTGTGAGTTTTCTTTGTGTACTTTATTTAACTGACAATATTCTCTAGCCTTGTGGAACATAATCATCCTGTTGCAGAAAAAAGAAATTCAGAAAAACATGAGTTTTATTAGAGAGACATTTTCCAGTGACCAAAAAAAAAAAATAATAATAATAATAAAATTGGCAAAATTTTCACTTAGTGGTAAAAATAACAAGTAGGCTTCCCTTAGCCTACATTTAAGAAATTTTGGTTCATTTAATTCTCTCATAAAACTGCATATTCTTAAAACCAAAAAGATATTTCTAAAAAAATTCTAGGCCTCCAGAGTAAAATTGAAAAAGGTCCTTCTTCCTTTTTCTAATTACCCTTTTGTTGCTGGTTCTGCCAGGTCATCAGCACAGGGAACCAGGGCCAGGATGACTATGACTATGAACAAAGGAAATAGAATCCATAGCTATCTGTGGCCCGTGTGCTTTGTACCCTGTGTTACCATAGTTGCTATGACAGATATAATGAAGGGGATAACCTTGTTCTCCTGGACCTCATAATTGAAAATGGAGAAATGCCATAAAGACATGAGGGAGCAAGGCTGGAAATGAATCTAGAAAAGCAGTTCCCTGAGAGTTTTGATGAATTTTAAATAGAGATCAAGTATGGTCTGGAGAATGGCACAAGGGGGATAGAAGAACATAGGGAAAGAAACTGAAGCACAACTGCCAGAGTCCAGATGAGAGGCAATGCAAGCTTGAATTTGTGCAGTGGTTTTGGGATACAGAAGAGAGGACAAAGGGAAGATTACACAAATTACTTACATTATATAGTCTCTGTGGTTGTTTTTCTCTTATTCTATATTGATATCCATATAGTCTTCAGCAGGATTTAACTTATCGTAGTTGGGGTAAGGGAAACAGGAAAAGATGTTTTCCACCCACCCTTGGGTTCGAACTTTGAAGGAGGAACAGCTTGCTCCAGGTCATCTGCAGGTTCGTTTTTGGTCTGATAGATCCACCCTTTCATGTGATGTTAGCAGCAGGACTCACCTTCCCCATATGGACAGGGAGGCAGCCCTGACCCCAGTGCAAACACAGTAGCCTAGAAATCCCAGGACCATTTATAGACTTGATATCTTCTACCTGTTCTATCTTTAGAGTCTTGAGTGAGTTGGTGTCCCTCATCCCCTCACCTGAGAGCATTCTTATAACTCCTGGAGTGGGACTGGTCATTTACAGCCTTCCTACACAACTGGCTCTTCAACCAAATTGTCTTTTAGGGGACAGACTGTCCTGAAGTCTATTAAGAGATCAAACAAGATTTCTTTGCAACAGCAGAAACTCAAAACTGATGTTGCCATTCCAGCCTGAGCCAGTGTGAGTCTGCAGAAGATATTGTAGCAAGTCTGAAAAACAGAGGAAAGGCAGGGACTGTCTCCCTGCCAGACTGTTCAAGAATCAGGATCTCAGGTCTGCTTTAGGTCAGGAATGCTATCCCAGCTGGTGAAAATAAAAGGTACAGGTCAGTGAGAAAGTTTAAGAGCCCCACCTGGAAGAAACTTTGTTGAGACTTTACTATTTAGTACTGGTGCCTATTTAACCCTTTCCCTTTTTGAGATTTCTATCTGGTGTACTAATTCCTTTGGTGCTTAAGACCAAAGTCACTAGAGAAAACTTGGAAACCAACTAATCATTTCATTCTGCAAGGCTGGTATAATGTTTCTAAAGCTCAGTAGTCTAATTTTAACTGATGATCTAATATATATCACAGTGAAATGAGGAACAAAATGAAGTTTCTAACTCTTTTTGTAAATTGAAATAATATCCCTTGTAATAGGATGAAGTAGGGCCAGGTCAGGGCTTCCAAAATTAAAATTAGGAACGAGGTCTGTAAAAAAGTTCTGGTCCGATTACCTGGAAATACCTAACCTGTGAAACGGGCCATGTACTGAACCCTTATCCCAAAATTACCACCCAAATGACTATTGCCAGGGACCTTCCCAAGTAGCATATAAGAGAAATGAAGAGCAAGACATTAGGTAAATTGGGAAGCAATGATCAGTCAATGGTGTACAACAGGACTTCAAAATAGGCAAGACATACATACACATCATTAAGAAACAAGGAAGATGTGACAATATGCTATATGACTGTGGCTATACTCCAGCTATAATCCATGCTCTTTTAAACTCACTTCTCACCTCAACCCACTTCCAACTCCCATCTCTTCCCAAAGGATTGAGTGCAGCTTTCGTAGACTTTTCTATGATTAGGATTTGACAGTAGCTTGTCTCTGGCTTAGCTCTGGGCCTCAACGCCTTAGAATTCTTTCTCTCTGCAAACCCTTGTTTGACTGCAGTTCTACCTCTTGTCATCTCCACCTGTGATCCAACACTTCCACCTACTCAATTCATCAGAATGTTTAGGCTCTAGTCTAACCAGTCTTCCTGGTTCCCATGGCCTCAAATTCTTCTTCTCCTTCTTTTCCCCCATGGGGACTCAAACTAGCTCATGGTTTAGATATGTCTCCCATATCTCCCTAAAAGCTCAGAGATTTCCCTGCCCCAAATACATAGTCCTCAAAAACTTCACTGGCTTTCCCTTTTGTTTTTAGTGCTTGGGACTTGAAGATGATTATTTTGATTCCAGGGATACTCTTTCCAACTTCATCAGAAGATACAGATCTATGGATCCCTAACTATATACATCCCAGAATGAAGATTTGTGTTTTGGTGATAGTGCCAGAAAGCTGAATGCCCTGAGTTGTGCAGTAATCTCATGTCAAAACTATTTTTAGAAAAAATGTTTTCAACACTGACCCCCAAACTACTGTTTTAGTGTATCCTTTGCCCTGAGGTGATTTCACTTTAGAATATAAATTAATGCTAGGACATAAACAAAGGAAATGATTTGATGTGTAGACCTGTGACAACAAGGAGAAGAGGAACTAACATTTATTGAATACTTACAATTGGCCACGTAATGGGGACAATTAATCTTAATGATAATAACATTTACAGTACGCATATTATATATAAGGCATTTGTGCTAAGCCTTTATATATGACATAATTTAATCCTCACAACCACCCCATGAGATAAGCACTGTATTATTGTCCTCATTTTATTAATGAGAAACTCAAGCTTAAAGAGGTTAAGTGAATTGCTCACATGAACTGGGTTTTAAGTCAAAGTCTGTCTGAATCTAACACCCAACAAGTTTTCTCTCTGTTTCTCCCTCTTTCTCAAATCTCTCTCAAGTAAAAGCTGCTACAAATTTTTGTGTCTAAGTTTTTGAATGGACATATGGCTCCTTTTCTCAATTTCTAAGAATCAATGGTGTATGTTTAACATTTTAAGATTTATTAAAATCTTTTCTAAAGTGGCTGAAAAAGTTTACATTCTCATCAGCAATATATCAGAGTTCCAGCTTCCCCACAATATCACCAGCAATCAATATGGTCAGTCTTTTTAATTTTAGATGTTCTAATAGATGTATACTAGTATCTGGTTGTCATTTTACTTTATTTTCCTAATGACTAATACTGAAGGTGTGGGAAACAGGCACTTTTCTGTACTATTGGTGGAATTATACAAGGAAACCTCTTTTGTATCTACAATTTGAATTTTGGTAGTTCATTAAATATGCAGAAACTTTTAATCCTATTTCTAGAAATCTACTTTGTTACAAACTGGGTATTTCTGCAAAAGCTGCCAGGCTAAACTCAGTTGCTTCATAATTTCCCTCTGACTCAGATGTGGTGTTCTGGACCTCCGGCCAAGTTGGAGGCATAGGTAGACACACTGTGCCTCCTCACACAACCAAAACTAATGACAACAAAAATTTAGAAACAAAGAAACAACCAGATCTGACAGAAAATTGAACTGTTAGGAAATCCGACAACTATTCATCTAGATTGGTAAGAGGGGTAGAGTTGGCGGATAGCAGAGAGGGGTCCCAGCAGGAAAAAGCGGTGGTTGGCAGTCCCAGGTGTGCAGGTGGTGGCTAGCAGACCCAGTGAGGCAAGCAGGGTGGCTGGCTGACCACGAACACACATTTCTGTGCAGGTAGACCAGGCGAGAATGGGGGGCAAAACAGACCGTTCAGCCCAGGGCCCCAGCACTGGGAAATGAAACCTAAAGGTACTGATTGAAAACAAATACGGGGGTTGAGGTGCCAGGAGAGACTCCCAGCCTCACAGGACAGTTTTTTTGAGAGACCCACAGGGTCCTAGAATGTACACAAGCCCACCCACCTGGGAACCAGGACCAGAAGGGCCCTATTTGCTTGTGGGAAGCAGAGAAAGGTACTGAAATACGACCCCACCCACACATACAGTGTCACAAACCAGCGACTGGGTTGCCCTGCCTCAGTGAACACCTAAGGCTCAGCCCATCACTATATACACAGTCGCATCAAGACAAAAAAAAAAAAAAAAAAAAAAAAAAAAAAAAAAAAAAAAAAAAAAAAAGGCTGAAATGAAAGAACAGATCAAAGCTCCAGAGCCAATACATCTAAGCAACCAAGAGATAGCCAGCCTATCATATGCACAGTTCAAAGCACTGGTGATCAGGATGCTCACAGAATTGGTTGATTTTGGCCACAAATTAGATGAACAAATGAAGGCTACATGAAGTGAAATGAAGGAAAATGCACAGAGAACCAATAGTGATAGGAAGAAATCAATGGGGTGGACCAGAAGGAAGAAAGAAACAACCAAACAGAAAAGAAGGAAGGAACAAGAATTCAAAAAAAAAAATGAGGAGAAGCTTAGGAACCTCCAGGACATCTTTAAACATTCCAACATCCGAATTATAAGGGTACCAGAAGGGGAAGAGAAAGAACAACAAGTAGAAAACTTATTTGAGCAAATAATAAAGGAGAACTTCCCCAATCTGGCAAAGGAAATAGGCTTCCAGGAAGTCCAGGAAGCTCATAGAATCCCAAGGAAGTTCGACCCAAGGAAGAACACACCAAGACACATCATAATTACTTTACCCAAGATTAAAATTAAGAAGAGAATCCTAGAAGCAGCAAGAGATAAGGAGATAGTCACCTACAAAAGAGTTCCCATCAAACTGTCAGCTGATTTCTCCAAAGAAACCTTGCAGGCAAGAAGGGGCTGGAAAGAAGTATTCCAAGTCATGAAAGTCAAGGACCTACATCCAAGATTGCTCTATCCAGCAAAGCTTTCATTTAGAATGGAAGGAAAGATAAAGTGATTCTCAGACCAGGTCAAGTTAAAAGAGTTCATCATCAACAAGCCCTTATTATATGAAATGTTAAAGGGACTTATCTAAGAAAAAGAAGATAAAAAATAGGACAGTAAAAAGACAGCAAACTCACAGGTATTAACAACCACACCTAAAACAAAAGCAAACTAAGCAAACAATTAGAACAGGAACAGACCACAAAAATGGAGATCACATGGAGGGTTAGCAACAGGGGAGTGGGAGGAAGAGAGAGGGGGAAAAGGTACAGAGAATAAGTAGCATAGACAGTAGGTAGAAAATAGACAGGGGCAGGGCAAGAATAGTATGAGAAATGTAGAAGCTAAAGAACTTAAGACACATGGACATGAACTAAAGGGGGGGAATGTGGGTGGGAGGGGGTGCAGGGGAATGAAGCAGGGGAAATGGGACAACTGTAATAGCATAATCAATAAAATTTATTAAAAAAAAGTGGTGTTCTCAGATTTTCTTGCTGGTCAATTTCTATTTTTCCACACCTTTCATTCAATACTTTGACAGTGGTTGGAGTATATGAATTGTTTGGTCTTGCAGCATGATTTAATCTAAAATGCAACTAAATTTTACAGATGGAAAACATAACAATATAGTGAATTGGGAAAGCTTTCTTTTTTCCTGACCAGCACATTTGGTGACAGCACCTCATTTTCTTTGGGAAACTCTTTCCCAACTTCATACAGTCTGGATAGGGCTCTCAATTATATTGCCTGGCACTGTTTGGCCATGAGATGGTCATGTGACCCAAACTTGTCCTCTCATGGTTCATTATATACTTAGTATACTGACTGATCTAGGAATGGGCTCATGATTCAGCAGGAGCACAGTCTTCCACTAGATTAATATATGACAGTGAGGAGCCAATTGCTTTTCTGCTGGGATTGCTGGCCTGGGAAAATGTGAATCTGGGCCTGCCAGTGGGTGCCATCTGTAGCCGCATGGAGAAAGCCTGTCTTTAGTGGAAATTAAAAGTTAGACCAAGAGACAGAAGAAAGCAGAGGCAGACATGAGAAGAAGAAGAAGAAGAAGAAGAAGAAGAAGAAGAAGAAGAAGAAGAAGAAGAAGAAGAAGAAGAAGAAGAAGAAGAAGAAGAAGAAGAAGAAAGAAAGAGAGAGAGAGAGAGAGAGAGAGAGAGAGAAATGAGGCAAAGGGTGAGGAGAAGAAAAACAAGAGAAAAGAAAGTGAGAGAGAAAACAGTGGAACTATCTCTAAATCCAAATTCATCCCTGGACTTCCCTGTTTTATAAACCAGTTTACTTTCTTCTTTACTCTTCCTGTCTCTCTCTTCTTTAAGTTAGTTTGTCTTGGGTTTTAAAATCTGCAAGTAATAGAATGAAAACTTATATTCATCTCCTCTTCTTTGAGTCCTATCAAGAATCTACTCATACAAACCTTTAGTGAACAATGTAAAGTTTTCTAAATATTTTATGGAAGAGAAAAAAGAGGAGTCAGTAAGTCACAGGAGGCCTGCAAAGGAGTCAGCAATGAGGTCTGCAGAGAAAGAGAGCCGTAACGTCAGAGGAGGTCTGTCAGGAAGTGTGCCTGTAGAGGATGGCAGCAGAGCTGAAGGTACTGTGGGGACCTGTCTAGCCACCCAGACTCATGAGAAATGCTTGAAGCTGAATTGTGACCGGAAATGCTGAGCTGCAGACTTCTGCTTTTGTGAAAGACAGTACCTCTGAGTGGTATATTCTGCAGCTGGCCTGGTTTGGCAGAGGGAGGCAGGGCTATATGTTTTGGGGTGTTTTTAAAGGGAGTTGGATTTAACTGCAGACTTCTGACACTATTCTAAACCTGCATAAACTTTAAATAAACAACTCCTTTCCTTTTTCACCAAACACTTGCCTTGAGAGTCATGCTATTTGATGGCAGGCAATTGAACCCCATGGTTGTTCCAGAACACCATTGGTGGTGTTCTGTAACAGTAATTTTTGGCTGCCCAGGGTCCCTCTGCTTGTTCTAATAGCACCTTTATTTCCTTTTGGAAAACCACCATTTTTTCTGCGTGAGTATGAAATCATGTTGTTCTCAGAAAATACTTCGATCATCTTTTTAAAAAATATTTTATGTTTTTATTTTTAAAGAGGGGGAAGTGAGAGAGAAATAGAGGGAGAGAAACATCAATGTGTGGTTGTCTGTCACACCCCCCTAACTGGGGACCCGACCTGCAACACAGGCATGTGCCCTGACTGGGAATCGAACCAGCAAACCTTTGGTTAGCAGGCCAGTATTTAATCCATTGAGCCACACCAGCCAGGGCTACTTCTGTCATCTTTTAAAAAGTTCTGAATTGAAAATCCTTTTAGTTATTGTCATGTACAGATGCTCTATCTTAAAGAAGCTAATTTTTGTCTGAATGTGTTTGTTTTCTTACCATACCCATAACAGCATGGTGTTTCATTCAACATTTTGGATTTTGATATTTAGCCATGGTTCAGTTTTATAAATTTATTACATTGAACCATATCAAAATGGCTGAATAGCAGCAATTTCATAAGGTTCAATCAAATACCACAATTATTTATTTTCCAACAGATGAACATTTAAGTTATTTTCAATATTTTATTATTGTAAGCAATGATGTAATGAAAAATCCAATCATATATCTTTTTAAGTACAAGTGCAAAAATGTCTCTAGGATATATACTAAAAATTAGAATTGCTGGATCTTAGGTTGTAAACAACTTTTATTTTGTCAGTTGATACCAAATTATTTCTCAAAATGTTTGTTTCAATTTTCATTTGCCAGCCTTGTGTGAGAATCTTCCCATCCTGACCAACAATTGGTATTACCAGATATCTTCCCAATCAGATGGGCCTAAAAAAATATTTCCTTGTTTTAATTTCTATTTCCTTGATTTGTGACCAGTTTGAACATTTTTGTATTTATGTTAATTGGCCATTCATGCCTCCATTTCTTTGAATTTACTCTTTATACCATCCCCACTTATCTAATGGTTATTTGACTTTTTCCTTTTGATCTGTAAAAGTTCTTCATAATTTAATTATTGAATCATTTTTAGATATGCAAGTATCTTCTTCAAATCTCTGGCCTACTTTTCAATATCTTTGATTAACAGAAGTTTTAAACTTGAAAATACTCAAATTTAATTGTTTTCTTTATGATTTCTGATATTTGAATCCGTTCAGTAACTCATTCTATGCTGAGGCCATTAAATTATACTCCTGCATTAACTCCTAAAAGTTTTGAAGTTTTGCTTTTTGCACTTGAGTCCAGTCTATCTGGAATTAAGCATGTGTATAGTAGTAGATAAAGGTCTAGCTTTTCTCCCCATTTGCCACCCCCATAAGGTAACACATGACTTCTGCATCATTTATTGAATAACCATCTAGTCTACACTGAATCGCAGTGCTACTTCTGTTATATTACAAATTTCCAACATGCAAGTTCTTTCTGAGGACTGATTTTCTGGTTAATAAGTCTATTTTTCTGTTTCTTTGCCAATGTCACATTGTTTTACTATTATCTTATAATAAGTATTGGTATCTGGTAAGAGTGATATCTATCATATTTTTTTCTTTTAAATTGTCTTACATATTCTTGACCCTTTTCTATTCACTTATAGTTTAGAATCAGCTTCTCAAACCCCAAAGTAAGGCCTCCTAAAAATTAGTTTGGATTTGCATTGAATTTGTATGTTAATTTGGGGGAAGAACCGACATTTTTGTGTACTGAGTGTTCTCAACCATAGTGTATTTTATCTCCCCATTTAATTAGATCATATTTTATGTTACGAAGTAATACAGTATAATGTTTTCCATAAAAGTCTTCTATATCTTTCATGTTAGCTGTATTCCCAGATTGATTGTGTAACATTGTAAATGGTTATTGCTAGTGTACTGGAATGCCATTTTGTTTTTAATATTGCTCTCATAACCCACCACCATGCTGAACTCTCTTATTAGCTTTAACAGTTTGTAGCTTCTCTTGGATATTCTGTGTAGGCAGTTCAATTATCTGGGCATAATTTTTACCTTTTCCAATTCAATAATTATATTTAATTGATTTTTCTTATTTCTGAATAAGGCCTCTAGAACTAAGTGAAATAGAAACAGTAATGGTGACATCCTTGTCATGTTCCTGACTTTAAACAGAATGCTGCTAATGTTTTACCATCAAGTATAATATTTGTGGTAAATTTCTGATAAATGCTCTCTATCAGTTGAAGAAAATCCCCTTCTGTTTCTGAGTTCTTAAACTGTTCTTTTTGATTATTTAAAAATCATAAATAAATGTTGAATTTTATTAAATTTTTGGTGTGTATTATCATATATATTTTTAAAAATTATTAGTGTGGCAAATGACAACAATAGGATTTTATGTCTTAAACTAGTCTTACATTTTGGGAGTAAACCCTAATTAGTCACAAAAATTTTTATATACATTGCTGAATTCAGTTTGCTAATATTTTGCTTGTGATATTTGTATCCATGTTCATACTTAAGCTTATCGATAAATTTTCTTATGGTTTTTGGTCTAATTCTGATTTCTCTTTTTCTATCATCTGGAACATTTTGTATAAAAAAGAGTTACATTCTCCTTAATGTTTTGTTAAAACTTGTTTGTAAAATCATTTGGACTAAACCTGACAAAGTTATATTAAAGAAGAAAAGAAGGAAGGAAGCAAGAAAGGATGGAAGGAAGGAAGGAAGGAGGGAAGGAAGGAAGGAAGGAAGGAAGGAAGGAAGGAAGGAAGGAAGGAAGATGGAAGGAGGATGGGAGGAATCTACAGACTAATACATCTCATAAATTTAGACATAAAAATCCTTAACAAAATATAAGCAAACAGAATTCAATAGTGTATAAAAGAATTATATACCACAATCAATTGCAACTTATTCCAGGAATGGAAGGTTGTTTAACATTAAAAATAATCAATGGGAACTTCCAGCTTAAGATGGAGATGTAGATAGATACACTACACCTCCTTGCACAGCCAAAGTGAGGACAACAAATTTAAAACAAAAAATAACCACAACTGCTAGAAAATCAGACTGTATGGAAGTCTGATAACCAAGGAGTTAAAGAACAAATCATCCAAACTGGTAGGAGGGGTAGAGATGGGCAGTTGGGGTGGAGAGGACTTGTGGCAAGGCAGTGGCTGGCAGAGTGGGAGGTCTCACATGTGTGAGTGGATAAACTGGGAGAAACAACAGGGGAGCTGGACAGATGGCATAACCCAGGGTTCCAGAGCCAGGAAACAAAGCCTTAAAACCTCTGACTGAAAAAAATCTGTGCAGTTTGAGGCCTCAAGAGAAATTCCCAACCTCACAGGAGAGTTCATTGGAGAGACCCACAGGGTCCTAGAATATACATAAAACCACCCACCCAGGAATCAACACCTTTGGGCTCAATTTGCTTATGGGTAGCAGAGAAAGTGACTGAAAGCTGACAGAGAGATGAGCAAGCATCATTGCTCCCTATTGGACCCCTCCCCCACACATAGTGCCACAATGCACTGACCTGGGTTGTCCCACCCTGGTGAATACCTAAGGCTCTGCCCCTTATTATGTAACAGATGTACAAAGACAAAGAAATATGGCCCAAGTGAAAGAACAGATCAAAGCTCCAGAAAAAATACACTAAGCGATGAAGAAATACCCAACCTATCAGAAGCACAGTTCAAATCACTGGTAATCAGGATGCTCACAGAAATGGTTACATATGGTCACAAAATAGAGGAAAAAATGTAGGCCATCAAAAGTGAAATAAAGGAAAATGTGCAGGGAACCAACAGTGATGGGAAGGAAACCAGGACTCAAATCAATGGTTTCGTGCAGAAGGAAGAAATAGACATTCAACCAGAAAGGAATGAAGAAACAAAAATTCAAAAATGTGAGGAGAGGCTTAGGAATCTCTGGGACAACTTTAAAGGTTCCAACATCCAAATCATAATAGTGCTAGAAGGAGAAGATGAAGAGGAAGAAATGACAAACTCATTTGAAAAAATAATGAAGGAAAACTTCCCCAATCTGGCCAAGGAAATAGACTTCCAAGAAGTCCAGGAAGCTCAGAGAGTCCCAAGGAAGTTGGACCCAAGGAAGCACACACCAGGGCACATCATAATTACATTACCCAAGATTAAAGATAAAGAGAGAATATTAAAAGCAGCAAGAGAAAAGGAGACAGTTACCTACAAAGGAGTGCCCATAAGACTGATTCCTCAAAAGAAACCTTGCAGGCTAGAAAGGCTTGGAAAGAGTATTTGAAGTCATGAAAAGCAAGGACCTACATCCAAGATTACCAAGATTACCAATCTATATCCAAGATGTAGATAACTACAGCAAAGCTATTGTTTAGAATGGAGGACAGAAAAAGTGTTTCCCAGATAAGGTCAAGTTAAAGGAGTTCATCATCACCAAGCTCTTATTACATGAAATGTTAAAGGGACTTACCTAAGGAAAAAAAGATCAATGCTATGAACAGTAAAATGACAGCAAACTCACAACTATTAACAACTGAACCTAAAAAACAAACAAACAAACAAAAAACCCACAACTAAGCATACATCTAGAACAGAAACAGAATCACAGAAATGGAGATCACAGGGAGAGGGATGGGGGATAATGGGGGAAAAGGTGCAGGGAATAAGAAGCATAAATTGTAGGTACAAAATATACAGGGGGAGGTTAAGAATAGTGTGGGAAATGGAGAAAGCAAAGAACTCATATGTATGACCCATGGACATGAACTAAGGTGGGGGAATGATGGTGGAAGGGGAGTACAGGGTGGAGGGGACTAAAGGGGGAAAATGGGACAAATATAATAGCATAGTTAATAAAATATATTAAAATTAAAAAATAAAATAAATCAATGGCATATCATGAAGCTAAAGAAATAATGTGTGTGATCATATAACTTTACACAGAAAAATAATTTGTCAAAACCCAATTCCTGTTAATGAAAAACAAACAAACCAATAATAAGAAATCTTCCCAGAAGTAAGAATAAAGGAGGATAACCCCACCTTGTTAAAGAACATCAGTTAAAAAACTACAGCTTAAGTCATACTGATGGTGATGAAATAAATGTTTTGCTCTTAAGATCATGAAAAAGGCACGAATGTCTGCTCTCACCACTTTTATCTAACATAGTACCAATAGCTCTAGACACTGCTATAAAGCAAGAAAAACACCTATAAGAAATAAAGACAGACCTTATTTGCAGATGACATAATTGTCTTCATAAAGAAATCACAAGGAATCTACCAGAAAAAATCCTAGAGCTAATAAGTGAATTCAGCACTATGTATTTCTACATACTAACAACCAACATGTAGAAACTAAAATTAAAAACATATGCCATATATAATCACTCCAAAGAAAATGAAATGCTATAGTTATATACTAAATAAAACATATACAAGGATCTGTATGCTGAAAATTACAAGATATTGATGATAGAAATCAAAGAAGATTTAGGTAAATGTAGAAACATAACATTCATGAATTTGCAAGACTCAACATAAGAAAGATAGCAATTCTCCCTAAAAGTTCTATGGGTTTAATGCAATTAATCCAGCAAGGTTTTTTGTAAACATGAATAAATGTATTCTAAAATTTATATGGAAAGACATAGGTTTTAGAATAGTTAAAAGAATCCTGACAAAGAAGAATAAAGTGGGAGGCATCAATTAACTTAAAGTGAAGTCTTGGTATATAACTATAGTAATCAAGGTAATTTCATATTGTTAGAGGAATAGGCACATATATTACTGGAAGAGAGTAGAGAACCCAGATATATGTTGTATGACCCACTGATTTTTAACAAAGCTATAAAAGCAGTTGAATGGAGGAAGTTTAACTTTCCAAGACATTGTGCTGGGACAAATGAACATTCACAAACCAAACCAACAAACAAAACTTAACCTAAGTCTCACACATTATACAAAGTAAATTCAAAATGGACTTAAATGTAAAACATAAAACTTAAAATAACAAAACAGGGGAAAATCTTTAGAATCTGGAGCCAGGCAAAAAGTCCTTAGACTTGAATCCATAAAAGGAAAGTTGATTTATTAAACTGGGTTTTAATAAAGTTAAAAAGTTTTGGTCTGCAAAAGTCTATAAAATATAAATTCCAAAGCAGGAGAATATTTTCAAATGACATGTTCAACAAAGGATTGGGCCCCAGCCATTGTGGCTCAGTTGGTTGGTCTTCATCCACAACCTGAAAGGTGGCCTGTTTAATTCCCAGTCAGGGCACATGCCTGGGTTGCATGTTCTATCTCAGTTCAAGGCTCATATGGAAGGTGACCAGTTGATATTTCTCTCTAACAACGATGTTTCTCTCCCTCTCTTCTCCCTCTCTTCCCCTCTCTCTAATATCAATTTTTTTACAACATGTAAATTAAAATCACAAAAATTGGTTTCTGGAAAATACAAAGAATTTTCAAAACTCAACATTAGTGAACAAACAGAGATAAACAAAAGCCATGAGGAAGCATTTCACTGAAGAGGTCATGCGGTTGGCAAGTAAGTACCATACATGAAATGTTCATCATTGTTCGCTACTCAGGAAATCTAAATTAACACCATGATGAGATATCAGTGTATAACCATCAGAATGGCTAAAATTAAAAATAGTGCCAACACCAGGTGCTGGAAAGGATGAAGAGAAACTAGATTACTCCTACATTGTTTATGGGAATGTAAAATGGTATGACCACTCTGAAAACAGTTTGTCATTTTCTTATAAGGCTAAATATGCAATTGCTATATAATCAAGCAGTTGCACTGTTGGGCAAATGAAATGAAAACCTGTACATGAATATTCATAACAGCATTTTGTTATAGTTGAAAACTAGAAACAACCCAGGTGTTCTTCGACAGGTGAATGATTAAACATTTGTATATACATGCTATGGAATACTCAACAATAAAAAGGAATGAATATTTATACATGTAATAACTTGGGTGAAACTTCATGCAATTACACTGAATGCAAAGAGCCAAACTCAAAATGTTATATACTGTATGATTTCCTTATCCATCATGTTTGAAGTGAAAAAAATTTAAATGGAGAACAGATTAGTGGTTAGCAGGAATTTAAGAATGGGAGGAGAGGAGAGTTGGGTGTTTTTATAAAAGGACAACAGGAGGTTTCACTGTGGTGATAAATACATGAACCTACATATATGATAAAATTGTATATAACTAAATAGTCACACACAAATATGTACATATTAAGGTGGTGAAATATGAATAAGGTAGGCAGATTGTACTATGTCAATATGTTAGTTGTGATATTATACTATAGTTCACAAAGTATGACCACTGGGAGAAAATGGGTAGAAGGTACTCTGTGTTATTTGTCACAACTGACTGTGAATCTACAATTATATCAATACAAATTTTAATTTAAAATGCCTTACTAAATAATGTAAATTTCTTTATTTTTTCAAATAAAGTTTCATTTTTATCCTTTACTGATTTATTGCACACATTTACAAGATAAAAGTATTTTGTGTAACACTTATTAAAGAGAAAAAATAGTAAAATGGATAAATATACTCCCAACTAACAAACAGTAACAGATAGTTTGGTTCTAGTGTTTCATCAGCTGAGTCAGTCATATTAAATGCCATCTTCCATAATTATAGGAGAAGAGTTACAGAGAAGACATTTGCCTTGGTTGTGGTCATGCAGGACTTTTTTTGATAATGAAGTGATTAAGACCTTCTATTCTTATAATTCATATTGTAAACAGCATCATAGAATTGAAGGTACATAGCTCTTCAAGTCTATCTGTTCTGTCTTCCTACCACTGCAGAATTGTTCCTTACACTGCACTTATAGTAAATAATGATTATTGCTATTAATATTAATGGCCCCAACAATATTATACAGTATAATGGCTCTAGTGATTATACTGAAAACTTTGATAGAAATAATTTTCCTGAGCTCATCTTAAAATTTCTTCTTGTTAAATATTATCTCATTATTTCTATTTATTTCTCCTTTAAAAATACCCTACCCATTACTTCCCTTATAATTACAAGCTCACTGGGGTAAGGCTCTTTCATTTTGTTTTCCTCTTCACTGCCTGGAGCATTGTAGGCACTCAGTTAATGTTGTTTTACTTTTGATGTTGACATCTTCAAATGGAGACAGGTGGCTTCACAAGTTAGGATGGTCATTGCATCAGCCAAAATTAATTTGTTAATTTGTTTTAAGCTCATTATAATATTGGCTCTTCTCCAATCACCTTGATTTTTGACAGATTAGTGCTGACAACCAGGATTATTCTTTTAAGACATCAAAACTCCAACCCAAAGTGCTCAGGAATTATTGTGTGAATTCATTGTTTACAGTGATATTTAATTTAAAAAATATGTAAGTTCATAATAAAGTTGACATTTGCCAATTAAATGTTGATAAATAATGTTATTTTCAGATTTATTTTCATTATGTCACACAGATTCATAATACATTGTTGGGAACCACACTGCCTGGTTTCAGGAGCTGTAACTTTCCCATGGCTAAGGCTGAGTGAGAGACCTTTGGACTGTGAGCCACTAAGGAGACAAAGCTTATCTCCCTGGCAGGAGCTCTGTTTCTGCTTCATCCATAGCTGGCCCCCAAAGCTTGGTCGGTTAGCCAATGACAGGTAAGATTTCCTCAAGGGAGGGGTCACCTAAGACAGGCATGATCACATGGGAGGCCCTCAAGGAAGGACTTGGGGGGCTACAGCAAAAGAGGGTGATGGACCCTCACCCCTCAGCTATCCGGACATAGCTCGAGTCCTCATTCTGTCTGTGAGAAGTTCCCTGATCTCTTGGTTGCCTTGCTGACTCTGTCTGACTTAAGCCTGAAACAATGACAGAGGGCAGTGCAGCTGTGTGCTAGAAAGGGTGGGCTCCCTGGGGTGATCAGGCCTAAGAAAGAATATATAAAATCCTGTGAAACCTGCTTTGCTAAGAATGCTCTCAATTAAATGATAAGGGTCCAAGCAGGAAATGAGTTTGCTTCCCAAAATTTTGTAGCCCTTCAGCTGACAGACCCTGACTCAGAATTCTTTGTATGAACCCTCAGAGTTCTTTGTATGTTATCTATTGTTTGATCCTTACTGCCTGACAATGATTAATGAACTTTATCTGTATTCCTTTGTAAAATGAACCTAATAAAAGCCATTGAGGAAAAGGCTCTTGGCTCTTCTCCTTTGAGAGATCTGCCACCTCTCCTCCCCAAGCAGATCATGTCTTGGTAGATTTATTCTCTACTGTGGTGGACGGGGGGCTCTGTGGGTAGAGCCCCCCCACAATACACTAGTACCTGAATTGGTGAGTTTATAAACTCTTAAATGGAAGAATAAAGTGCATAAAAAGAATAACCAAGCAGCAATGCCACCATTTATTGCTTTAATGTTTTTGAAAAAGGAAGTGACTCAAAAACACAAAGTAACTCATGCAAAATACACCTAAATTACAGTAACGTGACATTTTAAATAAAGTAGATGCTACTGCCTGAAAGACCATATTTTCTGCAGTCCCTGTTAAGAACAGTGAGCTCAGTGAAGGTGTTTGAGCAAGTGCTCATTGAAATGGATTTACAGATCCATTGTACACACAAATCTGCAGCTGAAAACAAATATGCAATAATGCTGTTGCTGATGCTGATGCTGATGCTGGTGAATCAGAAAACAAACCTAATGCAAATAGAATTTATGTTGACCAGTGTCTTCTTGGCTGAATGTTACTGCATTAAAAAGGTGATAAACTCTAATGAGGTATTTACAGGCAGTACCTTATCAGCAGGAAGCTCCACTGACCTCAGAGGAAGAGAAACAGAAAACAAGTAACAGAGATCCTGTAAGAGGCAGTGAGAACTGGATCTAAGCCCCAGAAGTAGTTACTCAAAAGAAAAGTGGCTTCACATTTGGACAACAGGAGAGGTTCCTTGTAAGGGTTTCAGTTCTGCTACTTAGTCTGAATTTATGGCTCTGAATTGCAGACTCAAACTTGGTGCAATTTCTCCAGGTCAACTAAATATCGTACCAAACTTAAAACTATGATAAACATTTAGGAACATATAGTAATATGCCCAAACTTGGAAAAACTATGCAAGAAAACCAAAATTAAAAAAAAAAAATGATTCCTTACTTGGAGTTATGGGAGAAAGAGCCTAATATTACTGGAGTAATGTGGGCAAAGGTGAGTAAGATTAATATAACACAGGAGTGCAGATAGAAACTGGGAAATGGAAGATGTGAACAAGGGTTTCTGACCACTAATCCTGAAACTCAAAGTAACTTAGATATTAAGAAATGACATTTCCATCTCTGTCTAGGAGATGGTCTCTTAAACAGTAATATATATGCCTTGAATTTTTCCTATAGATCTCCTTTGCTGTGATATCTGTACTCGAGATTGCTGAAACCAAGAACAACTGGCAGAAAACATTTTATTCATAGCAATACTTGACTGACTCCTCTGTTGGCCAAGATGGTTTGCAAGGCAAGATATTCTTCAGTGAAATAAGAAAATGTTCAACTTGATTTTCTTCTGAATCCCTCACTGAACTTAAATGCACTTATAGCTAAATGTTCCCAGAAGTCAGTGTTTAAGGCCTAGAATTATGTGCTCTTTGCCCATATCTCTATACTGCAAACCTCTTTTTAGGAGTTTCAAATAATATTTAGCACTTATGACTATTATAAGGATGAGATTTAATTAACAAATATGTCATAGTTCAACTGTCCAAAATCATGTAAATCAATGATCTCATGGAAAAACACTGGGCCAAGTCTAATCAATTATCTCATGGAAAAACATTAGGCCAAGTCTAATTTGTCACCCAGCTAATTATTGGCCTTAGATGAGTCACCAGGCCTCCCTGTCTTCCAGCTTTCTCATCGATAAAATAGAGATTGGGCCAAATCCTTCCATGCTCTAACACTTCCTGATTCTTCAGAGTACCAAGATGTAGTACTCTTTTCTCTAATTATTTTACAGTTTCTAATGACAATCTGATTCTTCTGGTTGCTTAGTATCTAAACCTGATTTTCCTGAATTACTTAAGAGTAATTATCACATTTAAATTGTTTGTTCACACTACAAAGAACTGTAGCCAAAAGAGTCTTAATATAAAGCCCTGTAAGCCTTCATTTAACTTTTAAAAACTTCCTATCTCTGTTCATCAACTTTCAAGTCATCCAAACTTGCACTGGCCTTAATATGCTTTGAATAAGCATGGTGACTCACCAGCAAGACAAAAAAGCAATGGATTCTGTTAGTGTTTTGGACTGTTTGCTGGTTGAATCCCCCAAGGGAAGGCATGATACACAGTTGCCAATCAGCATCTTGGAAAGAGATTGAAAATGAAGTTGTCACCAGAAAGGCAGAAGGGCAATTGATAGCCTCAAGTTTTTAAGTAAAAATAAAGAATAACAAATAAATGCTATCTCTTCTATGGGGTAATCGGCCATACAACTCATGAACAAAATATTCATGCTATTACAGGAAAGAAAGGATGATGACAATGAGGCCATAGCAAACCAAGAAGATGTTTACACTTTCTTGGTTTAAAAAGATGATCTAGGTTTAAAAAGATCTTTTCTTGTCTGTGTTTTACTTTCTTCTTAAGCTGCTGAACTATTCTGTTATGAATGTGATAAAAGGCACTTTGAGAGGTTTTACTAACTGTGCATAAACTTGCTTTTATCAGTAAACTTGGCCACATGCCTACTATTTAGGCAAAAGAAAATGAAAATAAATTGTGCAATGCAGAGTTTATTTTGGAATCGAGTATTATGGGAAGGAAATATGTATGTACACGAGTGTGTGTGCACGTGCCCCAAATAAAGCACATTGGTGAGGAAACTCATCCGAGCACTGTGCCCAGGGACAGTATGAAGCATCAGACATGAATGTCTGTAGACTTTAGGTAATACACCATCTCTTATTGCTATATTTTTCAGGTATTCTCACAACTGGGGATATGAAGGATGGGTTCTTCATATTTATTGCAGCCCATTTGACTTTGTCACATTAAATCAAACTGTCCTCAGAGGCACTACATGTGGATTCCCCGGATTACTGAGTGCCAGCGAAGTGATAGCCTCAGCAGTGATATTCCAGCCTTTTGTGCTGCAGGGTCTATGCAACATAGGTCCCTTAGGTGTTAGGAGGCTTTAAGATTTAGGGGGCAAATAGGGGTAGGGACCTATGGAGAGAGAAACTTTGTGTTTAATGCAGTTGCTCTTGTTATTAAACTTTATTCAGTATATTTACAATACAATATGAAACCTTACATGATGTCTAAATCAAGTACTCTATTAAGCAAATTGCAATATGTATTGGAAATTTATTATACTGTTTCCACCAAAGTAATTACTTTCATGCATTTATAAATTCCATACATCAATACTTGCAACTCTCAGTTCCTATATATTCTATAACATATACATATATAAGAATAGTGTGTTTTCATTCCTTTTAGAATAGCCAATACAGTAAAATATGAAGTTGAAAACAGATAACCCTGAAAGAATTCTTAACAAAGAATTCTTTACTTTCCTGAATAGTTTCATAATTCAAAAATAAAAAAAATAAAAATAAATCCCACATGCTCTACCTTTTCAATACTCTCTTCCATCCCAAATGCCTGGCAACCATGGTTCTGTTAACATCTCTATAGTTTTGCTTTTTCTAGAATGTCATATAAATAGAATCATACAAAATGTGGCCTTTAACAGACTGACATTTTTCAGTTAGGAATATGTATTTAAGACTCATCTATGTTATTGCATAATCTTTTTACATATGCCTATGAGTCTTTAGTATTTTTCTACTTTCTGGTACAGTGCAAGTGATACAGGGTGCAGCCAAGAGGGGGCCCCAAAATAGGGATTTGGAATGGGGCCCAGAGCTCAGGGTGTCCAGGAAATATTAGAGGGACATATAAGATGTCCTCACTTCTTCCCCCACAGGTGTGAGTTGGGGGAAGGGACACATGGAGCAGGGACATGCAGAGCTGTTTTGTACAGCCACAGCTTTCCAGCTGATGCATGGCAGGATCATTTAACATATCTATAGCCTTTGGCTGGTGGTTTAGATGTGTTAAATAGCTGTGGCCATGCTCTGAGCCAGGGGGATGGAAAGGACTCCCCCCAAGATGTGACTGGGGGAGGACCCCTGAGTTACAGTGCCTGCATGGGAGCTTGGAGAAGATTGGCTCCAGAACATGGGGACACACCTGCCCAGACTCATGATGGCAGCCCAGTAAACTTGGAATAATGCGGGAATGTTGGCAGGTGTAACTGATTGTAGGAGGAGTCGGAAGTGGAGGTACAGAGGAGGATTGGCTCGGGGATTTAAACTGAGATATGGCAGCCATTGGGGGAGATCCACACGGTTTCACCAGAGTGCAGACCTCCACAGCTTTGGTGGAGAGAGAGAGCTACGAGGTTTTGCCAGAGTGGGGATCCCTTCCCTGCAACTTTGGTAGAAGAGGACCACGTGGCTTTGGGGTGCTCCCTTTGGCTGTGTGGCCTGGGGAGTAGGAGAGATTTTGCCTGGAAGAAGAGGGAAAGGACTCTTGCCAGTAGGCCATGAGAAGGTGCCATATGGCTTTGGATTAATTAGTGATCCTGCCTGGACGGAGAAACAGCTGATGGTGTCAAGAGCCTGGATCCTGGACGTTTGCTTCTTTTCCTGAGTTACCCTGAATTAGGTATCCTGAATTAGGGCAGGGGCAGAAGGAAGGAAGCACTGTGGGCATCCGTGAGTATCCTAAAGGACTTTGATATTTTAATGAAGATGTTAGGTCGCCACTTTAACTCTGTATAGCATCAAATGAACATTTCCTTTCCTTTTCACAAATCTCTGGCATTGAGAGATAGCTTTCCATCTGGCAACAGAGGATTGAGCCCAGTAGGGGGTCCTTTTCAGTAATAGTATTTTATGACCCCCTGGGCCCTTTCACCCTGCATGTGAGAGACACATGCCTGTCTGTATGTCTGCTCTGTAACAAGCTCATCTAAGTTTCCTCCTCCTAGCCCCGAAACTGTTTCTTTTCTCAAGGAGCTCAGTGAAATGATGTTTAGAAACCAGTATCTGGGCACAAGGTGTGCTTATTGCTACAGAGATGTCATTGCTTTTATGTCCCTTCAGTATGGAGAATTAGAATATCTATTTATTTAAGTCATGGCTGAATCACAGTAAATCTTCTGTTCTTAAAAACCAGAGGGTTCTTCCTTTAATGGAAAAAGATTCTACATTCATTATCTCAAATTCATACCCCTAGTCAGGAGTGTTTCTTGTTTTGCACTCAAGTTTGGAGCCATTTATTTCTTATTTTGTTCCTAGAGTGACTCAGCAATGAGAAAGCTGATTTGTAGGCTGATTAGTTTTTATGGTGAACAGTTTTCCCGAGCAGAGTATGATAGTTTCCATTTCTTTTGCCTGATTCTGAAGGTGCAACCTGTTATTTCTTTTATTACAAATTAAAAAGAACAGCAACAACACTTCTCAAAATTCTAAGTGTTTCACACCTCAAAGGTTTTGAGGACAGCCAAAAATGTACAGCTTTCTCCAAGGAGAGCAGAGGAGAGAGAACAAAAAGGACAGGGGATGACTGTCTCATCATCTCTTACAGCCTACATTCTTAGTATTAGACTTAGCCTTCTCTTAGTATTTGGAGTCCTGTGACTAGAAGAGTATTTCTGTTAGCAGAGAATTGAGATCCAATATCTTAACTATCCTTCTACCCCCTTGCAGGTCAGGGGCATGCTGTGTAGAATGTTATAGAGCTTCCTATCTTCATTGGTTTCAAAAGACTGCCCTATTTCATCAAAAGAAAACTGTTTTTCATAACAAAGCTGGCTTGATTTTCAAGTAGCATTGCAAAATTAAAGTGACTATGGAGATGACAGAAATGCGGGTTTCCTGTTTCTTTTCTGTGAAATCAAAGGGGGAACTAAAATGAAATGCAAATGAAAGCTTTCTTTGTCTTTTTTTCTCCTGAGCTTTGTTTGAGGTTCCAAATTCAACAGAAGGAGGGTTCACAAATTTTTCAGCAGCTGCAGCCAGGATTAACTGTACTTTCTTATTCTTTTGCCAAATCCATTCCTGAAACAAAAATTAAACAAGGCCTGAGGCTTCATAATCTTTGGAAGTGAGAATGAATACACAGTTCAGAATGCTGTGCTTGAGAAAATCCAGGGTTTTGGATGGTTTTTTGCCTCCTTAGGACTCATGGTCTTGAGCAAAGCAGGGGCCCTCTCTGAGCCCGTTTCCTTCTCTGCGTAAGAATAAAAGTCACACCTTGCTTACCTCATAAGGGTGTTTGAGGTTCAAATTAAATGCAATAACGTCAAAGAGCCTTGTGAACTCTGAAGAACTATAAATACAGGGTGTTATTAGAAAGTAAATAATGAAGCAAACAGCTTAATTTAAGTAATTTTAAATGCCTCAGGGTGGAGTAGAGTGGAGTGGTTTGAGGGCGGAACTGTGATGATGAACCAGGATTTAACTAGCTGAAGACAAAGATGGCATGAGGGACAGTGTTCTCTAGAAATATAAGAAGTGGACCAAAAGATTTGGCCCAGAACAGGAAAAAAAAATAGAGAAGTTGAGCCTGTTAAAGGGCAGAGGAGGGGCAGCTGCTGGTGGCAAGTGAAGGATGCTGTACAGCTGAAAGCCAAGAGGTAGGACTTTTGGGCTTAGGAGCAAATGAGTAAGCAACCCAGAGGCCAAACCTGGAGAGGGTCAACTAGAAAAGGGCTTTATATGCTAGTCCAGTGGTTTTCAGACACTTAGAGATTTACTGATATATGAGTGTCTACTGTGTGCCAGGTGTAAGATTTTAAAGAAAATCTTATACAGAACCTCATCATATTAAAAAATAATTGAGGTTTCTCTGTTGAAGCAAGACTTGGAGACCTAGGGTCACTCAGCTTCCTTCTGAATCCTGTTGGCAGCAGCCAAGTCACCTCTACAGGGAACTAGGACTCTACTGAGAGACAGATATAGGACCACTCATCCTTATTATATCTTCAGTGCCTCACATATGTTATTTGTTCTATGTTTCCTGAGTGAATGAATGTATGAATGAGATAAAGGGTAGGTTGACTGCAGGAGAAAACTCAGATAAATGAGTTTAGTGCATTATGTCACTATGTCAAGAGGCTATAGCTTGAGACATGGACTGCTAGGTAGATCACTGTGGCTAGCTCAGCAGCTCCCTAGTCAGGGGTGAGTGTATAGCCACAGGAGCGAAAGCTGTAGAGGGTAAGACAAGCCAGAACCAAAGGGCACTTTTATAGAAAATATCTTGGTTACTTCATCACAAAAACACGACCAGCCCACTCTTCTGCTTCTACACAGTAGGGTAGGCTATCTTAAGAGCCACAGATAACAATAAAAAACACCTACCATTTACTGGGTGCTGATTGTTTGCCAGGCATAGTAATAACTATGCTGTGTAGTGGGCAGAATAATGTACCCCCCACCCCATCCCATTGAAGACACCTATGTCACAATATGTTACAGCCTATCAAGGCCTGGCAGGTCCACTCTAGATTTGGGCAGACACAGGAAAATGGATGAATCTGTGGGAATGCTTGACATGACTTTATTAATGGCAGGCGAGCCATGCACACTGCAAGCTGCATGTGTCCGGTGGGAATCCCTTACCCTCTTGAGTACTAGAGACAAACAAAGCCAGCAGAAAGCCAAGATATTGTATAATATAACATGATTCCAAGCATGTGAGCACACTTAGTGTTATGGGAACTATTTATTGGACCCAGTCTCAAGGCTATGAGAACCCTACTTATCAGGCCCATTTAAGGTTATGGGAAACTGCTTCCCTTAGTTACCCAGACACCTGGGTGAGGAAGACAGACTACTCCATTTACCCTACACACTCCCTGGAGGCTTTGACTCATTTTTAGATGGCAATGGAGGAATTGAGGTTGTAGACAGAATTAAGTTCACTAATCCGCTGACTTTGAGATGGGGAGATTATCCTGGATTGTCAGGTGGGCCCAATGTAATCACAGTAGTCTTTATAAAGTAAAAGTAGGAGGCAGGAGGTAGTGTCAGAGAAGGAGATGTGCCTATTAAAGTGGAGATTGGAGTAATGTGATGTGAGGGCTCCATTGACCATTGCTTCTTTTGAAGGAGAAAGGGGAATATGAACCAAGAATATGAGCAGCCTCTAGAAGCTGGAAAAACAAGAGAACATATTCTCCTTTAGAGCTACCTGGCTCTGCTGACACCTTGATTTTAGCTTAGTGAAACCAGTTGCAGATTTCTGAACTCCAGAACTGAAAGATAAAAAAAAAATGTGTTGTTCTAAGTCACTATCTTTGGGATAATTTGGTATAGCAACAATCAGAAACAAATATGGATTTTCTCACTCCATAGTCACAACAGCCTCATCAAATGGGAATGAGGTTTAGGGTCTCAGAGGAAAAGGTTGGAGTTAAGACAAGCTATAAGCCTTTGGGCCCCCTTGAGAACTATGTCACACAAACATGATGTACTGTTGTCATTTGAAGTCATTTAAAACTAGCAGGCATCATACTTGCTTTTACTCTTTTATGGGACAACACACACAAGTTGAGGACATTCTTTATGCCACAAAGACTAAAATAGTTTTATGTGACTCTGGGAGGAAGAGCAACAATCTCCATCCCTACTATGTATTTGGTGTGATTATTTTTAAAAGAAAAAGAGGACAGTCTGTTTACTTTTTGAGAAACATCTCTAAGGCTTTGACAAAATCACACAGCTTATGCCCTGGCCCCTTCCCTCTCCTCAGCCCCAACACCACCCACCCATGAGTCTACAAATTCAGGAGTAGGAGGGTAGTTCGCTCTATAAGTAAAAGTCATGGTTATCTGAGTCTTAATTTTGTGCTTCATTAAAAAATATATAAGAAAAGGAAAAAAATGACCCATCCCCATTTTTGTGGGAGTATTAGGAGATTCTCCCCAACTTACTTCACTGCAATTTCAGAATTTCCAACTGTCTGTGGCTACTATAGCTGCCTGAAGGGCAGGAATGTTCTGGTTTTATTTTGAAACAATCAAGCATGCAGCAAGAAATATTAGCTTTTCCTTCAGATATAGGAACTCAGAGAGGAAGCAAATGTTTGCCTCATTGTTTCCTGGGGGTATATAGTGAAAAATATGCTTCTGTATGTTTACAATGGCTCAAAAATGAAAAAAAATTTTTTACTCATTTGATTCAGTACTATTAACCTTCAATACTCACTAATGTACAGTTCACAAAATGGAATTTTTAAACATTTTAAAATAAGTTTCCTTCAAATGTTCTTAGTTCTAGGGTTTACCTCTAAAAGTAGTGATAATTCTTCCAGAAAATAATAAAATATATTGGTTAGCCGTCTGGATCTCCCAAAAAGCACTGGGGAGCCCTATAAAATACACGGAAGGCATCATGCAAGGTTCTTTGTCTTAGCCAGAATCCAGATACCCAAAGTGTGACAGCTCTGGACACCAAGCGCTTCCTTCAGTGGGGATGATTTAGCCATCCTGGGTACTTGATGTCATGGGTGGTTTTCAGTTGCCTTTGTGAGGTGGTGAAAAAACATGGTTTGGGAATCTGAAATCTCTTGTTAGCGCATTGTCTTGGATGGGCCCCTATCTCTCTCCCTGGTTTAATTCTCCACTATCAGCTTGTGTCCATATCTGCAAAATATGAATAATAATATCTTCTAGCAGGTTTACTGTGAGGGTTAAAGGAGATAATATAATAAGCACAAAATAGGCCCCTAAATATGGCCTTTCTCTAAGAACCACAAATAAGCAGACATTCAAGAAAAAAATTGTTTGGCTATGGAAGGTATTGTTATTCTTCTGCCTTAAGTCACATTCCTCATATGTTGCTTGGTCCACCAGTAAAATGTTTATTGCTTATAATCCACAAAATGCATGAATACATACAAATAAATGAGAGATGGCTGTTTTTAGAAAAAACAATCAACAAACAATGCTGGCAAGGATGAGGAGAAAGGGGAACCCTTTTGCACTGTTGGTAGAAATGCAGATTGGTGCAGCTACTGTGAAAAGCAGGATGCAGCTACCTCAAAAAATTAAGCATGGATCTGCCTTTGAATCCAGTGATCCCACATCTGGGAATATATCCAAATGAACCCAAAACACTAATTCAAAAGAACATAAGCACTCCTATATTCATTGCAGTGTTATTTAGAATTGTCAAGATATGGAAGCAGCCCAAGTGTCCATCAATAGATGACTGGATAAAAGAACTATGGGATATTCACACAATGAATTACTATTTAGATGTAAAAAAGAAGAAAGTTTTACCATTTGCGACAGTATGGATGGAACTAGAGAATATTATGCTACGTGAAATAAGCCAGTCAGAGAAAGAGAAATGCCATATGATTTCGGTCATATGTGAAATCTAATGAACAAACTAAATTAACAAGCAAAATAAAGTCAGACTCATAGATAGAGAGAGGAGGATGACAATAAGTGGGGGTGGTTAGAGGATGGAGGGATTGAGCAAAAAGGAAAAAGGACTCATGGACATGGGCAACAGTGTGGTGAATTTGGGGGCTGGGTAGGGGATATAAGGGAACTAAATAGTAATGACAAAATACAATAAAAAAGAAAAATTGATAATAAATCATTTAATTGATTATTCTGGTGATATGAAACAAAGGTTCAATGCCAAAAGAGACTGTTTTTGGAGCTTACTGAAAATTGTTGGGGAGCAGAAGAATTAGACTGGGGTTTCCTTTCTTTCCTATCTCCCTTCAATATCTCACAGCCTAGTCCCATACACACACATCTTCCTCTCTTGCCAGCTGGCAGAGAAAGGACTTCCAGGGTGATGGTGATGGGAACTCTCCTTACGCTGCCTTCTGATTACATCATTTAGCCATGCAGATAAGGTCAGGTCAGGTAAACTAGGTGCCAGCCCTACCCCAAGCCTGGTCTCCCTATCCCATAAAGCTGCTCTACCAAGATTGGAAGATATAAAGACAAGGAATCTACCAGATTCAAAGTTCAGAGCATTGGTTATAAGGATGCTCAATGATCTTGTTGAGAACCTCAGCAAAAAGATAGGAAACATAGGAGGGGTCACAAGATGGTGGCAGAGTAGGAGGATATGTTGTGTACCTCCTCCTAGAACCAAACTGTAAATAAAACTAAAGAGGGGAATAGTCATCCCAAATAAACCTAACACTACCTGAAAAAAGAGACTTTTAACTAAGGATGGGCAAAAACTACCATGAGTCCTATAGGATTGGTGAGGTCATTAAAGGGGCTGGCCCCATTCACACAGGTGGTGGGCTGAGGTGGCTGCACAGCTGTGGGAGCTTCCCCTTGAAAGAAGAGAAGCTGGGAACACAAACTAGCCTCCCAAGCACAGAGTACCAAAGCCAGGATCAGCTACCACATAGCATCCAGTGGGGAAAGGCTGCAGGGCTTTTCTCTGCTGGTGAGAGATGAGATCCTCTGGAGACCAAGCCTCTATTATTTCTTTTCTTAATTCTCAAAGAGGCCAAAGCACAGGTTTTGTCTTTGCAGCCACTAACCTTGGGCCCCAGGAAAGGGAAGAGGGTGTGGACTGGAGTTGTGCAAGGAGAGTCTGTAGTGGGAGGCATTGGGGAGAGACGTAGGGTTTACTGTGCAGGCATATACCTGGATTCTGCAACAGCCATCTTTCTTGAGAAGAGCAATCCCTTCTCAGGAAAAAAGCAATTACCTTACCCTGTGGGGTATCATTTGTCCCACCCTGCAACCTTTTTTCTTTTTTGTGTTTTATTCTGTTTGTTTGTGTTTTTTTTTTCTTTTGGTCTGGGTTTGCTTTTTCTTTTCCTCTTTCATTTCTTCCATCCTGTATCTTAACCCCTGTTGAGGAGACAACAATATACACAGACTTAGGGGGTGTCAGAGACAGGCTGTAGGGGGCAGCCGTTCCATACACTTCTCAGGGAAACAGACTGGCACTTCCCCCTCACAGGAAAGCCCAAAATCTGGGCCCTTGAAACCTACCCATTAGCCTACTAGGGGTCCCACTCTGCTCTCTACAGAGATATAATCCCAGACAGGCTCAGCCTAGTGGCTGGAGGCAAGAAAACACACCCCCCATTTTCCCTGAAGTCTGAAAAGCATCTGTCATGGGAGATCCAGGAGTCCCATCCCCCTCTATTCTGCCAAAAGCCCTTTATAAACAGTCGGGTCTGCAACTAGTCTAAAACTGACAGCAGGCTGACAAGCAGTGACAGGTAAAGGCAGATCATGAGGTGACTTGGAATGTTTGCTGACATACCCAGTACACTACTGGGCCCAGTAGAACATCTTGGCTCTTCGTGGGTGCAACCAAGCTTGAAAGAATCAGCCACAAACTGTGGATCTCTTATAGCTTTGAACAGGCTGCCAAGGGCTAGATGTGGACAGCACCTGGCATAGGCTTACAGTAACCTCACATAACATCAGCGCTGTACCCAAAGGGAGAACCCAGCAGCCAAGCACTAAACTCTATTCCGACTAATTCCACTTTATTAATTTTTTTCATTATTCCATCATTTGTCTTTTTCATAGGCTTTTCACTATTTTTCTATTTTTTGTTTCCTTCTATTTCTTCTATCTCTACAGAGATATAAAGCTCCAGAAAAAAATATAACTAAGCAATGAAGAGTTAGCCACCTTATCAGATGCACAGTTCAAAACACTGATAATCAGGAAGTGCATAGAAGTGGTTGAGTATGGTCACAAAATAGAGGAAAAAAATGAAGGCTATGAAAAGTGAAATAATGGAAAATGTACAAGGAACCAACAGTGATGGGAAGGCAACCAGGACTCAGATCAGGTTTGGAGAAGAAGGAAGAAAGAAACGTTCAATCAGAAAAGAATGAAGAAACAAGAATTCAAAAAAGAAAAAAAAATGAGGAGAGGCTGAGGAACCTCCAGGATATCTTTAAATGTTCCAACATCCTAAACATAGGGGTGCCAGAAGTAGAAGAGGAAGAGGAAAAAATGGAAAACTTATTTGAAAAACTAATGGAGAACTCCTGCAATCTGGGAAAAGAAATAAGACTTCCAGGAAGTCCAGGAAGCTCAGGGAGTTCCAAGGAAGTTGGACCTGAGGAAGCACACACCAAGGCACATCATAATGCCATTACCCAAGATTACAAATAAAGAGAATCTAAAAAGCAGCAAGAGAAAAGGGGACAGTTACCTACAAAGGAGTACTCATATGGCTATCAGCTGATTTCTCAAAAGAAACCTTACAGGCAAGAAGGGACTGGAAAGAAGTATTCCAAGTCATGGAAGGACCTACATCCATGATTGCTCTATCCAGCAAAGCTATTGTTTAGAATGGAAGGACAAATAAAGTGCTTCCCAGATAAGGTCAAGTTAAAGGAGTTCATCATCACCAACCCCTTATTATATGAAATGTTAAAGAGACTTATCTAAGAAAAAGAAGATCAAAATATGAACAGTAAAGTGACAACAAACTCACAACTATCAACAGCCAAACCTAAAAAAACAAAAAAAAAAAGTAAGCAAACAACTATAACAGGAACAGATTCACAAAAATAGAGATCACATGGAGGGTTATCAGTGGGATGGGTGAGGGGGTAATGGGGGAAAATGTACAGGGAATAAGAAGCATAAATGGTAGGTACCAAATAGATGGGTGGGGGGTTACGAATAGTATAGGAAATGTAGAAGTCAAAGAACTTATATGTCTGACCCATGGACATGAGTGGGAATGCAGGTGGGACTTTTCTGGATTTTTAGAAATTTGGTACTTAAAAGATTTAAAAATTTTATAATTTATTGTGATATATTTCTTATTTTAAATAAATATTTATTTCTATACCTAATTTTGGATGTATTATTTTTCTTAAAGAGAATCCCTCAAATCATACAAATTTTAAGTCCTTAAGACCTGGATCTGTTTCTAGTGTTAATATATTATTTAAACACTTTCTAAGCATACAAATCATTTAGAGTTATAGACTCAGGGACTACAGAAATGAAAACCAAAAATGATGGTGCTAATTGCAAAAATGACCCTACTGAACTACCCTGGACACAACCTGGGCTCTGATGAAGGATTTGGGATGGACCACCTGCACACTTCCTTTCCATCCTCAATATGACTAACAGACAGCCAAAAAGATCCTGCTTGAGTTGCCATCACAACTTTTCTTTCTCCTTTCCCTACTTTTATTTTTAAATTGAATTTGTATTTTTACAATATAGTATATGGCATAGCTTCAAAAGGCAAGTAGCACTAGGAGGTCACAATGAGAAATAGCACCTTCCCCTCTCTATCTCCAGGAAACTGCTGATTATTTTCTCCAGGCATTTATCTTTATACTTTAACAGAATACACTATCCTGTTGATTATTTTTTTAATTGTAAGCTTTTACTGTTATCTTTTCAAAAACTGTTATAAGAGAATTTAGTTCTTTTTCACCTCTTTCTCTTCACTCTCTACTCCTATTTTTGACATTTTGAAAATTGGGGTTAAATCAATAATCAGTGTTTATATTATTATGCACAGTATGTGTATTCATTAAAAAACAAAACAAAAAAACAAAACACAGAGACTTCTCAGACCTTCTGCTCCAATCAGGGCTGATTGTCCACAGGATTTGCTGACTATCTGTGATTCCAGACTTCCTCTCATCACAACCCTGGGATTTGCCCACATTATGTTGGAGCTCTTGTTTCCTAGAATCTGTCTTCTTCCTCTTTCATGGTTTAATTGCTGAGTTTGGTGGAATACATCTTTCAGGGACTTCATGAGAAAAAGTTGGTGGAAGGAAATTTTAAAGCCCTTGTTTCTGAAAATGATACTATTTTACCTTCTTATTTGATTGATACTTTAGCAAAGAATAGAATTCTAGGTTGGAAGAAATTTCTCTCAAAATTTTGAAGGTAAAGTTATGATACGAAGTATCTTTTCATATGCTTATTTTTTAAAAAATATATATTTATTTAGTTGTAGAGAGAGGGGAAGGGAGGGAGAAACAGAGAGAGAGAGAGAGAAACATTAATGTGAGAGAGAAACATTGATTGGTCACCTCTCACATGCATCTTGACTGGGGACTGAACCCGCAACCTAGGCGTGTGCCCTGACCAGGAATTGAACTGGCAACTTTCACTTTGTAGGACAATACACAATCAACTGAGCCACATCAGTCAGAGCTCATATGCTTATTTGCCATCTGTATATTCTCTTTTGTGAGGTGTTTGTTCAGATCTTTTGCCTATTTTAAATTGAGTTGTTTGTTTTCTTATTGTTGAGATTTTAGAGTTCTTTTTATATTTTGCATAAAAGTCCTTTATCAGATGGGTTTTTTGCAAATATTTTCTCTTATTCTGTAACTTGTCTTCCTATTTTCTTAGCAGTTTTTTTTGAAGAATAGAAGATTTTCATTTTAATGAAGTCTGACATCAATTTGGATTGTGCCTTTGGTGTTCTATTTAAAAAGTTATGCTTATGTCAGTGGCCCCTGTATGGTTTAAAATAGGACTCGGCCTTGAAAAACTACCTTTTTTTTTTTTTACATTCTTCTGGACTATACGCGTATAACTGGTAAGTACTGAGATTGTCTAATAATGAGCTATACTATCACTTCCTTCCACACTTAAGGGTTTAGTTATGGGGTTTTATTAACACCCTACAGTACTAGCCAATGAATTATTTGCCATTATTAAAGGCAAGTGATAGTTTCCATGAACTCAAACATGAGGAAGGATTAAGGTTATTCATAATTTACTATTTTCAGTCTGATAGCTGTTTTCAGGGGCAACGATTTGCTTCTAAACTGGCTAAGAGACATTAGAACAGCTTTGCATTTCAAAGATCCACTAGCCCACCCACTTGTTCCCAACATGATCACACCTGAAGAAGTCCTACCTATCTAAAAATGAATTAAGCAAACATTGTGTTCTTCTAAAGTCATGAGAGGGGATATTTTCAAGGAAGGTTTGGGTTCTGTGCATTTTAGGCAGGGCAGCACACCTTTCCTTGGCAGGTAGTGTGCCTTCACAGCCCACATGGGTCTCATTCTCCACTGATGGCTGGCAGGAAATTGACTCCTTTAATGTGCCTGGTACATGGATATTCAGCCTCCCCTCCAGGAGGTAGATCAAGTTGAGTTTTAAGAAATATGTTTACTGTCTCTGACTGCCTTTGTTTTGTTGGCAGGCTCATAGGATGCCAAGGCAGCTGAGGAGCTGCAGTCTATATGACTGGCCAGCAGGGTCCTATAGGGAGGCCTGCCTGCCCAAGCTAAAAGAAACACATTTCCTGCCACAGTGGGCTGCTCTCTGTGCCATTGGTCTTCTCTGCCCCATCCCCAGAATAAGACCTGCTGCTGCCTCATTTGGGAGTTGAGAAATTAGGAAATAGGAAGAGATTTTACTACCTTCAGAAATCAAGAACAACTGATATCTTCAATTCCAGAAGTTTTTGAACTGTTTTTAAGCATTAGGGATATGAGGGAATTTATATGGTGATGGAAGTGTTTTATATCTCCATTGTAGTGATATTTATATGGGTATATGGATTTGTCAAAATCCATTGAATGTGTACTTAAAACATGTGTATGTTATTGTATGTAAATTATGTTTCAATAAAACTGGCTTTTTAAATTACAAAAAAAGAAAAAAAGAAAAAAGTTATGTCTAATCCTAAATCACTTAGATTTTCTCCTAGATTATCTTCAAGAAGTTTTATAGTTTTGTATTTACATTTAGATCTATGACAAATTTGGAGTTGATTTTTGTGCAAAGTGTAAAGTTTATGCCTAGGTCATGAAGAACAGGGAAGTGGGGTGCATATATTCCTAATAGTCAATAATAATAGTCTACTTATTCCAGCACTATTTGTTGGAAAGACTTCTTTGTCTCTTTGTTCTACTTTCTGGGAGATTTTTCTCATCAACAGTAGAAATCTCTCTAAATTATCCATCTTGGGTTTGAGTTGGTTTAGAAAACAAACAAAAAAACCCCCACTCTCTTGGACATGTGAATACAGAACCCATGTCCTCAGTACCTTCCTTTAACCTCTCAGGATTAGCATATATTTCTATCTGCATCTCCTGTTCACTTGGTGGCTCCCATTCTATAGGATGGCCTCCATCCTATATCCTACTTTGTAGTTGATCATATTTGCAGGTCTTTTCTAGGGATTAAAGTTCCAACATGTGGAGGAAATAGTTTATTTAAGTTCAGCCCAGGAATAGGAACTGACTTCCTGATACAGAGAATTGCTGTATCATAGAATGTCACACAGCATGTGTCATAGATGACACAGAAAAGGGCACTTAAGGAGTCACAGATAGTTTGGTGGTTCCAAGCATAGAAAGCCTAGGTTCAAATCCTGGCTCTGCCTCTCACTGGCCATGAGACCTTGAATAAGACATTTAAACCATCCCTGCTCAGTTTCTGGATCTCTAAAGAAATTGGGAAGACATAGGCAGATATGGCTCACTACTTCTCACAACCACATCAAAATTACAACTAAAATATAAAACAATCACCCCTCAGGAACATCAGAAATAGAGTTAAATGGAAGTCTGACAACTACAGAATTGAAGAATCCAAATCCATCCAGACTGGTAAGAGGGGTATGGATGTAGAACAGACTGGCTCTAAACCCACGTGGATAAAAATTAGGGAGGGATATCTCAGCAATGAGGAGTCCCAGACCTATACCAGGCTCCCCAGCCCAGGATTCCAGGGACAGAAAGATAAGTTCCCACAGCTTCTGACTGCAAAAATCAGTGGGAATTGAGTCACTGGGGGAGGCTGCTGGAGCCCTGAGAGGTTTCTTTTGGGGAACCCACACATGGACTCAGCTACCCAGACTAGCTCCCTCTGAGCTCCGGCACCGGGTAGCAGCTTGAAGGGCACCAGTGAAATACAAGGAGAGTGAAGTGTCTGGCATTGGGGTGAGCAGAGGCCATTGTCCCTTTGCTGAGCCCTCCCCTACAGAGCTGGTAGGGTGATGACATATCTGAGACTCCATCAACCTGGCTAATGCTGTGTGACCCACCTTAGAGATCCACAGAGGCTCTACTCCACCCTTCTTACAGGCCCACCCAAGCTGCTTTTTTATAAGAATGGATGATCTTGGCTCCTAAATCCTATCAAACAAGCAACAACTGGCTTCGGTGAGCCCTAGTGGCAGCCAGATTAGAGTCACACTTTGTCTTCATCTGGGAATCTCCAAGCCTAGCATAAGTAGCCACCATCTCAGATAACTTTACAACTCAGTCAGGGTGCCCCAGGTAAACACAGGTAGGGGCCTATCTTAGTCTGTACCACCCCAGGAACCCTAGGGCCAATGCACCCAGTGGACAGCTACAGACCATGTTAGAGCATCACCACCCTGCCCCATGCATGGCTTATCCTCCACAGAGGGCTGAGTTTGGCAGTCAGTGGTCACAGCCAGTCCTTGCAGCTGACTGGCCTGGGTAAATCCCATCCATTGACCTGCCAAAAAACCCCAAGGCTGAACTACAAGAGGAGAATGTACTCAGCACACAAGGAGGGCACATCTTCATTACCCAGCTGGGGTGATTGGGGAGTCTGTGCCACTGAACCCTACAGGACATCTATTACATTAAACCACACTACCAAGACACAGAGTCAAAGCAGCTCTACCTAATACATAGAAACACACACAGGGAGGCAGCCAAAACAAGGAGACAAAGAAACAGGGCGCAAATGAAAGAACAGATTAAAACTCCAGAAAAAGAGCTAAATGGAGATAAGCAATCTGTCAGATGTAGAGTTCAAAACACTGGTTACAAGTATGCTCAAGGAACTTAGTGAGGACCTCAGCAGCATAAAAAAGACCCAGTGAGAAATGAAGGATACACTAATTGAAATAAAGAACAATTTACAGGGAAACAACAGCAGAATGGGTGAAGCTAAGAATCAAATCAATGATTTGGAACATGAAGAAAGCAAAAAACAACCATGCAGAACAATAAGAAGAAAAAACAAATCCAAGAAATTGAGGCTGGTATATGCCTTTGCTGGTGTGTTTCAGTGGATTGCGTGCCAGCCTGTGAACCAAAAGTCACTGATTTGATTCCCAGTCAGGGTATATGCCTGGGTTGCAGGCCAGGTCCCCAGTTGGGGGCATGTGAAAGGCAACTGATTAATGTATCTCTTGCACATTGATGTTTCTCTACCTCTCTTTCTCTCTCCCTTCACCTCTCTCTAAACATAAATAAATAAAATCTTTTTTAAAAAATGAGGATAGTATAAACAGCCTCTGGGACAACTTTAAGAATCCAAAATTCACCTCATAAGAGTGGAGGGGCTCTGTCCACAGAGCCCCATCTGTCCGTTACAGATGAGAATAAAACTACCAAGACAAGATCTGCTTGGGGAGGAGAGGTGGCCAATCTCTCAAAGGAGAAGGACCAAGAGCCCCTTCCTCAATGGTTTTTATTAGGTTCATAATACACAGGAATACAGGTAAAGCTCATCAATCAATGTCAGGTGTCAAGGATCAAACAATGGATAATATTTCAAAGAAATCTGAGGGCTTAATCTGAGTCAGTGTCTGTCAGGTAAGAGGGTTGCAAAAACTTTGAGAGACATACTCATTTCCTGCTTGGACCCTTATAATTTAAATGAGAGCACTCTTAGCAAAGCAGTTTTCACAGGACTTTACGAATTCTTTCTTATGCCTGATCACCGAGGGGAGCCGCTCTGACCAGCACTGGGCAGCACCACCCTCTGTCATAGTTTGAGGCTTAAGCGGATCAGAGCCAGGAAGCAAGAGATAAGGAAGATGTCTCCCAGACAGAAATGGGGACTCAGGCTACGTCAGAATAGCCAGGGGGGGAAAGGGTCCATCACCCCCTCCTTGCTGCAGCCCCCAAAGTCCTTCCATGAGGGCCTTCCAAGTGGTTGTGCCTGGCTTGGGTTGCCCCTCCCTTGAATGGTCTTACCCATCATTGGCTAACCAACCAAGCATTGGGGGCCAGAGATGGATGAAGCAGAAGTGGAGCTCCTGCCAGGGAGATAAGCTTTGTCTCCTTAGTGGCTCAGGTCCTCAGGACAGAACAGACCCAGATGAAACGGGTCCCCTGGGTTCTTACTCAGCCTAGCCATGGGGTGGCAGTTACAGCTCCTGAAACTAGGCAGAGCGGTTCCCAACACATAGGGGTGCCACAAGGAGAAGAGAAAGAGCAAGAAATTGGAAATCTATCTGAAAAAATAGTGAGGAAAGATTCCCTAATTCAGTGAATGAAATAGATGTGTAAGTCCAGGAAGCACAGAAAGTCCCAATTATGATAGTTGCAAAGAGGCCCACTTCATTATTACGTATCATTATTAAAAGGCCAAAGGTTAAAGATAAAGAGAGACTCTTAAAACCAAGAGAAAAAGTTAGTTACCAGAAGGTTTCAAGATGGGAGGGGGTCAGGGGAGAATGGGTGAAGAGGTGAGGGGATTAAGAAGTGCAAATAGGTAGTTACAGAATAGCCATGGGGATGTAAAGTACAGTATAGGAAATGGAGTAGCCAAAGAACCTACATGCATGACACATAGACATGAGCAATGGTAGGAGAAGGGGGGCAAAGAGTGAAAAATTGGGACAACTATAATACCATAATCAATAAAATATAATTAAAAAAAATTGGGGGATTAAATGATTTATTTTATAGAAAATGTATAGAATAATATTTAGCATACAGGAAAAGTTGTAAACATGTTTCTATTATCATTATTTCTCAGCTAAGTTTGTGAGTCACCAAAATCCCCAAATCAGAACTTCAATCCCCTTCTATAACTTGTTATTGTTCACTAGAAGACAAGCTGAAGCTGGAATCACAGTATTGGCTGAGCCTTCCAGCTCTTCCAATACTGATCAGTTTCTGCATGTCAACACTAATTTAGAATGAAGAAGTACTTGCATCAATGATAAGTGAAAAGGTTTTCACTGGATTAGCAAACTATTGCAGTTTAATGGCCCCAGGAGTAGCAACATTCCATTTAAATTAGTCCCAGGGACTAGGACTGCATATAAGGTCACCATTTGATTTTACCATTCTTGATACTGGATCAGGAATACTAAATCCATGTACTGAGGAAAATACAAGTTCTTCTGTGATAGCCTGACCCTACTCACTTGACTCTACTTTTATCACTTCACAGCCCATACTATCTCTGGTTCCAGTTCTCATGTGTAAGAGCAGGATGTCATCAAAAGCCCTGCCAACCTCATCAGGAAAAGACTTCAATTTTTACATCAGAATTTGAACTTCTATTGATTTCAGTGACTGAGCATCTCCTAAGGATGTGTGATCCAGTTCAGAGTACTAAGTTAAAAGGAAATAATACTAGTAATACTCTTCTTTATGTCACCTAATAAGCAACAAAGGTCAATTTATTTAGTCAGATGTTCTGGGAGAAAAATAGAATAATTTTTTAGCAGTTCTGAGATTTAAAATATCCTGTAAAAGTTTTCCCTCCCCTCTACTTCTGATACATCCCTTATATTGTTGGTTTGGGGTATAGTCAAAATGTCTAGGCTCACTTGCTGGGAGAAAGGCACTGTCAAGTGGGGGCATATGAATCATTTCTCAGAAATTATGGCTAGTTCTCACTTTCTTAGTACTTGATGGAAAGGTCATGAAGAAGGGGAAAATGGGGTGCATATATTCCTAATAGTCAATAAAACATGAGCAGTTTTTGGAAAAAGAAGAGGAAAGTGGATACTCCTTTAAAAATGCATAGAGGAAAAGGATAGGAAGGTCAAGTCTCTTGGAAGCTTTGTGTGGAAATTTCATCTGATTATCTTCAGGACACACAGTAATGATGACAATGATGATGATGGTGATGATGATGGTGGTGTACTGAACTCACACAGAAGCCTTTCATCTGTAGCCTCAAAGTGCAACACAACCACTAATTAATTTTGAGGGCAAGGTATGAAGTATCATTATCTCTAATTTACAGGCCAGGAATCTAGGCAGGAGGCAATTAAGCCCTTTTCCCAAAGCCATCTCAGAGTGAATACCAGAAATAAAGAGTTCTTGCCTTCTTTGTTTACTGGGAACCCTAAAGGTCAATATGGAAGAGCTTTCTTTTATTCCATGGAGCTAGCTCCTAGGTGTATCTGATCCTTCCAATTACAGAGTTTGGTGAGGGTTGAGAAGAAACCTGGTAGAATTTTTCTACCACAGAATGACTTTGGGGGATGCCATGTCTCTACCTAACCATGGAACCAGAAGTATGGAAGGTGTACATGAAACATTATCATCAACTTGAGGACAAGAACTATAACTTGTACTTTGGTACATCCTACAATACCCAGCATAGAACCCAGGTGTAGATCATCACAATTTTGGTTACTTCTTGATAGTGCTGTTCTTTGGCAAGGTGAAGAGATTGTTCCTTTTTGTAGACATTCAATTGAGTTAGAATAATTCTCCCAATCCTTAGAGAAATGTAGGGAGTGTGGCAGAGACAATATCTGACCACCAAGGATTTGTGTTCCCCTCCCACCTAGAGTTGTTTTTAGGAAGTGGCTGACCAATTGAGAACAATGTTTCCTAGCAGATTTGCACCTGGGTGACTGGCTCTGTCTAACGAAATGTGAAGGGAATGGTATGTATCATTTCCAGGCTGAAGTGGTTAAGTATTTGAGTATCTTTCTACCTCGTAGCCACTGTGGGGCTATATATTGAAGGTAGGGTAACTGAGAACTTCTGGTCAAGATGGAGGCATAGGTAGACACATTGTGCCTCCTCACACAACCAAAAGAAGAACAACAAATTTAAAAACAAAAAAAAACAACCAGAACTGCCAGAAAAATCAAACTGTATGGAAGTCCAACAACCAAGGAGTTAAAGAAGAAACATTCATCCACACTGGTAGGAGGTGTAGAGATGGGCAGCCAGGGTGGAAAGGACTCATGGCAAGGCAGTAGCTGGGGGAGCAGGTGAGGTGGAAGCTGGCAAAGTGGGTGGTCCCATATTTGTGTGCAGATAAACCAGGAGGAACAACCGGGGAGTGAGACAGACTGCGCAACCCAGGGTCCCAGCATGGGAAAATAAAGCCTCAAAACCTCTGACTGAAAAAACCTGTGAGGGCTGTGGTGTGAGGGGAAACTTCCAGCCTCACAGGAGAGTTTGTTGGAGAGATCCGCAGGGTCCTAGAATGTACACAAACCCACCCATCTGGGAACCAGCACCAGAAGGGTCCAATTTGCTTGTCAGTAATCCTGGAATTGACTGAAAGCCGGCAGAGAGCAGAGCAAGCAGTATTGTTTCCTCTTGGACCCCTCCCCCACTAACAGTGCCACAACACAGTGACTTGGACTGCCCTGTCCTGGTGAACACCTAAGGATCCGCCCCTTACTACATAACAGGAGCATGGAGACCCCCCCAAAAAGAAAGGCCCAAATAAAAGAACAGATCAAAGCTCCAGAAAAAATACAGCTAAGTGATGAAGAGATAGCCAACCTATCAGATGCACAGTTCAAAGCACTGGTGAACAGGATGCTCACAGAATTAGTTGATTATGGTCACAAAATAGAGGAAAAAATGAAGGATATGAAAAGTGAAATAAAGGAAAATGTACAAGGAAACAACAGTGATGGGAAGGCAAACTCAAATCAATGGTTTGGAGCAGAAGAAAGAAAGAAACATTCAACCAGAACAAAATGAAGAATAAAAATTCAAAAATGTGAGGAATGGCTTAGGAACCTCCAGGACATCTTTAAACCTTCCAACATCAAAATCACAGTAGGGCCAGAAGGAGAAGAGGAAGAGCAAGAAATTGAAAACTTCTTTGAACAAATCATGAAGGAGAACTTTCCCAATCTAGTCAAGGAAATAGACTTTCAAGAAGTCCAGGAAGCTCAGAGAGTCCCAAGAAGGTTGGACCCAAGGAAGCACACACCAAGGCACATCATAATTACATTACTCAAGATTAAAGATAAGGAGAGAATCTCAAAAAGTGGTAAGAGAAAAGGAGACAGTTACCTACAAAGGAGTACTCATAAGACTATCAGCTGATGTCTCAAAAAAAACCCTTATAGGCAAGAAGGAGCTGGAGAGATGTATTCAAAGTCATGAGAGGCAAGGATCTACATCCAAGATTACTCTATCCAGCAAAGCTTTCATTTAGAATGGAAGGGCAGATATAGTGTTTCCCAGATAAAGTCAAGTTAAAGGAGTTCATCATCACCGAGCCCTTATTATATGAAATGTTAAGGGGACTTATCTAAGAAAAAGAAGATGATCGAAACTATGAATAGTCAAATGACAACAAACTTACAAGTATTAACAACCAAACCTAAAAAAAAAAACAAAAATGAACTAAGCAAACATCTAGAACAGGAATAGAATCACAGAAATGGAGACTGCATGGAGAGTTATCACTGGAGGATTGGGAGGGGGATAGAGGGGAAAAGGTACAGGGAATAAGTGGCATAAATAGTACGTAGAAAATAGACAGGGGGAGGTTAAGAATAGTATAGGAAATATAAAAGCCAAGAATCTTATATGTATGACCCATGGACATGAACTAAAGGAGGGGAATGTGGGTGGGAAGCAGTGTGCAGGGGGAAGGAAGTAAAATTGGGGAAATGGAACAACTGTAGTAGCATAGTCAATAAAATATATTTTTTAAAAAAGAGAAAAAAGAAATTAGAAAAAATAAGTCAACCTGTCATATAGTGTTCATATTTTGGAGCCATTTTTTACTGCAGTTAGCCTACTCTAATACAGAGAACCTCTAGAATACACACAAGGTAATAAACAACAGCTTAGAGATGAAAGCAACTAGAGTAAAAAGAAAGCATGAGTAAAAAAATAGAATGGACTCAAGTGCAGAGTACATACAGAATATGCACTGTATAGGTGCTGTGGTACAAGTTGCTGGAAGTGAGCAATATATTTGGCTTTGAATTTTCTAGCATTCAACTCAAAGACAGAAATTCTATGAGTTAGAAGATTAATGATGCCCAAAAGAGAAAAATATGCTAATACTCAGGAGAAATATACACAGTTTTCTGCTTCTTCAAACTGAGATACATTTCTTCTAAAAGGCCTGAGAAAAAGGGGTCAAAGCTGTCAACCTGCTTTGGGTCACATCCTCAACAGCGTCTATACAGTAGCTATCACAGAAGCATTCCTATAGCTCATACAACTTCTGTCGATGCAAAAAGTAGCCATATGTGAAAAAGTAGTTCAGAAATAGCACTTTTAAGAGAAGCCAAGGTAATATAGTCCACAGAGGCAGTTCTCCAATGGTCTGGCCTAATTGCAATCAAAGACCTTAAAAGTGTGGCTTCCTTGCTCTGGCACAGGCTCTGGGCTTATTTGTTAAGAAGCAAAGCCATCTACTTCTAGATGAACCATACAATGGAAGGCCAACCATACCGTGTTGCAAGAACACAGCCTGTTCCACTGGATAGATGACCTGTCAAGAGGTGGCCCAAACCTCACTTGTTGAACATAAAGTGAGGAAGGTCTCCTTCCTGACCTGTTTGTTTGAGTGGATGCTTCTAGTGTGAATGTTCATTCAATTTCTACATTTCAAAAGTGGTGACAGAAAAGAAATCAAGGCCACACCTGCTGAGGTCATCCTTGGTTTCCTAAGGTCCACAGGTGTGGATGAAAAACATCTGGCCAGGAAGTCAGCCTGCCAAAGTTGGGCACTGAGCCATACTATCAGTGCCATACCATCAGGAAGGAGAAAAGCTCCTCAGTGTTATTCTGACCAGCATTTAAATCCTCAGGGTTTGTGCAGCAAAGAGCTGCTTCATACACCAGCCCTGACAAAGGTCTTCACAATGAGATAGATTACATCTTCCGATTCCTAATACTTCCTGAAGCTAGCTACTTAACCCCTAGAAAGATAACACATTTCCCTCTGAAAAAAATAACTGTTCTTGGGAAGGGGTATGCCATGGGGAATGGCTTCACTTTTCTCCCAGGGAACATGTTCTCCACTTGCTTAATGAGAAAGAGAGGTGGACACATGTCAAACATCTCAAAGCTATATTAGCTCTTGTCCTTTCCTCTTCCTTTTCCTCCCCCTTTTCCTTCCTCCCTTTAAGATGCAGATGGAAATGATATATTAACTATAACCATGGACATTGTATTTACAGTGACATTTATTTACAATGGCTGATATCAACAGGATGCAATATCATTTTCTTTTTGAAGCTTTTCATGGAATCTCTTTTATAATATATATGTATATTATGTATATATAATACCTACATGTATATATGTATTATACAGGGGTGGGCAAAAATAGGTTGAGTTAACAGCCATCATCACCTGAAAGATAAATCATAAGTAAGGGTACAAAATAATAGCAATAACAAGAATAAGAAAAATGATACAAATGGATAATATAGTAGTTAATAAATAATAATACAAGAATAAATTCTGTACTTCATGTCATCACAATTGTAAACTCACTTTTGCTCACCCCTGTATGAGGAGTATGTGATTATTCCTGGCCTTTGGTGAATTCAATCATTTTATTATTATTATTTTTTATTTAAATAAGAAAGATCCTTCCCTGCCTTCTCCTTCTGGAAATATTGTAAGATATACATTAATTTTTCTAAATATGATATAATTAGGTTGATTGTATTTTAGGTATCTGGATGAATTTCATACTTTCTTTGAGACTCTAAGGGAAACTACAGGATGTCTGAAAAACACAAAGTAGCAATCAAAACACTAAGCTATAGCTCTGTGTCTTTGCCCCTTCTAAGACCTTTAATTCCTCTGATGAGGGGGTATGTGGGTATTACATTATCTTTTTCAGTTAAAGTTTCATCCCCACAGCTTCAAAACCATTTTCATACCCAACAGTCACCAAACCTTCTTGAGTCTGACTCATGAGGAAGTGCCTGGAAGGTGAGCTCCTGGCCTCCTGCATGTACTGCCCCTCCTAGGGGTACATGTTATCCTGGGCATTCCCTGGCTACTGCTGAGGCTTAAGGATGCAGGTTTTAACCAGCAAAACTCCCTCCTGAGAGCCTTATGTGACATCTTTCTGACATTTCTGGGGATAATACTCTGCTTATTGATAGTGAAAAGAAGCAAGTAAGAATTTCATTGAACATGGATGATAGCCCTCTACCCTGTCCTTCCTCTCACCCTCCTGATACAGAACACTTAGTCAGTACCTCCATTTTAAAGTGGGCTAGAGCTGTTTTCTTATTAACAGTAAACTGGAAGCAACTTTCCAGTAAACTTCCAGTTCACAAGTTGCAGGCAAAATGCCATTTCCCAAAGGCTCTATCTCCTAATACCATCACCATGAGTGTTAAAATTTCAACGTATGAATTTGAGGGAGGTAGAGACATAAATATTCAGTCCATTGCACTTTAGTACAAGGATCCTAGTGTTATCATCTGGAAACAGGAAGTTAATGATGTCATCTGTAATAAGCCAGTGCCTGAATAGCCAGCTTGCCAGTGGGTCAGATAATACCTAGTCTACATCCTTGAGAAAGTGAAGAAATAGGCACAGCTAAAGTCATGATGTCATGCAGTATGCACACTGGGCTTCTGTAGATTCAACCACAGAGTGAATATGTTTTTAATAATTTAGTCAACAAGCCTGGCCCTCGGTGTTCATTTCTCAGTCTGCTTTTTTCTTTGTGGAAGGGCCCACACTGGTAAGCTCAGTGAGAGCTGCCAGCTGTTTTGTTTGCTTGGGGAAATGTGTTAATGTTGTATTTGCCATTAATTGTTTGCTTAAATTTTTGTATCTATACACATTTATAATATGCATACCTAATATGATATTCATTTTATATGTACATACATACACACACTTACCCATGTGTACATACTTTGTGAGATGTTCCCAATTTTAAGAAAAAACAACAGAACTGGTAGTTGAAAGTAATCTATGGTTTTTATCGTTATATATTTGTAACTTTCAATCCCTTGAAAATACCACATCCCTTGTCACTGACAGTCTGTTGTGATTGTGCCATGGTGATGAAGAGAAGCTGGAAGAAGGATAATTGGACGCTCTGGTGCTCCCTTCACACCTGCCTAGAGGGCTCAGCAACAGCTGCAGAGCTGCCATCTGGAAACCACCTCCCAACCTCCAGCACACATACCTGTCCCTGTTGCTGAAATTTCTTCTACTGGCAGTATGACCTTGTATTTCAATTCCAATTAAACTGTTATGGAAAATAATTCAGAAAATAATGAATCTGGCGCGATTCGGGGTAACGGAGTGAGGCTTTATTACACACACGGACCCAGAGGAGGCAGTCTCCAAATTCTGGGCCCCGAACCTTGACTGAGCAGGGCTTTTATAGCTCTCTGGACGCCCTATCCTACGTGGCTGAAGCAGGAGGTACAGAAGCTGATGCAAAAATAACTCTAGCCTTGAGATGTCTTTGAGGTGTCCTTATTGGAAGCTGGGTGTACAGAAGCCAAAATGGGAGTTAGCTGCTACAAAACAACTCAAAGGCCCACATACTAAACCAACACCCACATGTCAAAACTTGCCTGAAGGTGGTTTTTATATTCAGAAAGAGAAGTGTTGGAAAAAGGAATTGGTAGCTGCAGAGTGTAAACTCATTACTTCATGCTTTTTCTTTCATTCTGATCTCCCTTCCTTGCCTTATCTTTAAAGGAAGCTTTTAATTCCTGACAAAACAATGTTTAATATTAACTATGGACTATTTGTGTATGTGCTCTACTTATGCTTTAGTTTAAAATTTCAGTCACTTATTTAAGGTCTGGCAATAATTAACTCACTATAAGGAAAGCACATTATTTTTTTGGTGAAATGGCATCAGAAAATAATTTCCTGGAGTCACTGAGAACTGTAAACAGCTGTAGTCAAGTTCAGGCCATTTCGTGTCAGCCAGTGCCAAAGTCTTTTTTAATCATAGATGGCACCTGCCCTTTCTGATGACTGTTGGACCCAAGCCATCTGAGTGGGGTAGGTGAGGACAAGGGAGCCTTGCCCCAACATGAAATTATACTGTGTGACTAACCCAAAGCTTCCCTAGAGCTGGAAGTAGTGTAAACATTCTTCCATCAAACACTTTTTGAGCACCCACTTGATGCTGGGCACTGTTAAAATTCTAGAAATAAATTGGTTAAAAACAGAAAAACAAAATATAATACTGTTTTGGCCTTGGAAAAATGTACCTGACACAGAGGTCTTCAATATTTCTGTTTTGGTCATAGCTATTCTCCCCTAAAGCCACAAAATCTAAAGCTCGTTAGTATTCTATTTTAAATTGTTTGAATGCAAAGAGGAAAGTTAGTCTCCAAAGCACTGTTAGAAAAAAAAATCTTTTTTACCTTATAATATTTTACCAATGCTGCCCTCTGCAGAGCAAAACTAGAATCTCGATTTAGCAGTTTATACAAATTTCCCAACATTAGTTTGGAGACATATTGAAGGCCCATGGGTCTTCAGACTTCTCTAATAACCTCTCTAAAATAATATCAAACAACTATGTGACTGCTTGCACATTTTTAAGTTGACATATAAATTTGTGCCATCAATTTAACAGTGTGAAGAATGAAGTTTCTACATATTTTCTGTGCTTTAAATAGTTGCAGATTGTGCTCATTGAATTTATGAAAAATGCCCTCTACATCAGCTGGTGGGCAAACCCAGCCTTCATTGTCAAACCAATCAACCAAATTAGAATTGCTTTCTGATAGAAAAGTCTTCTTTCCTGTTTCCATTCAATGAAACTATTTGCTGGTGGCCACCATTACACTCTTGCCTACAGGGGCAGGCACAGGTGACGATGACACAGCCCCATTGGACTTCTTTCCAGAAAGTTCCTGTTGCTTTGCTTTCCTGCGACTTTTCTCTCTTACATTTGAATTTTCTTATTGTGCTGCTGTTTGGTACATGTTCTCATACACTGGGTTCTTCCCAGTGTTCTCATACACTGGGAAGGTGTATTTAGTAAGATGCCAGATTGTAAGAGCTGTTCTGTCAGGTGGGAGAGGGGAGATAGTGAAAGGGGAGGTGTAAACAAGAGATGAGAGGCAAACCGCTGATTGAGCAACCACAGGCTAACCTAATTCACCTGAGGAACACAGACACCTGAGAGCCACACTCTAATCACAGCCAGGGTCCAAGAAGTCATTTATGTTCAGGTGACTCTTCTTATCCCCGTGTTCTTGCTCCGGCCTTTGACAATGACTTTCCTCTAGGATCCACTAGAGTGCAGGATTGTGATGTGCCTGTCCTGTTTTTTAAAGGTTAGGACTTCTGGAACATAACTCTTCTATCTCTGTCTTCAAGGACCTTGGCCTTGAAGGACCAAGAGATCCTGGCCTCTGTCTTTCGAACCTTGAAGATTTTTGTTCCTAGGAGCTACATAGCAAAAGGTAAATGTCACTTTATTGCACTTCCTTGCTCATATTGACAGGTCAAGAGGTTTCCCATCTGGGCAGTAGCTGGACATAGTGTCCAGGATGGATATAGATAATGAGGCCAGAGGGCCAGGGTGAGATGGAGAATGTGAAGGTGATTTACTGTCTGCTGTGCAGTACCATGAATGCCAGACTAAGATGTTCTAGGTCCTGTGGCACCTGACTCAACCTATTTTTCTAGGCTCAACTCCTGCTGTATCCTGCATACTACTGGTGGGAATATAATGCGGCTCCCTCAGATCCTATGTTGTTTGTTCCCTCTGTTTGGCTTGCCTTGACCCTCATCTTAGTCTGTCAAAATGCATTCAGGCCTAAAATTCTCTTCCCTGATTATTCCCCAGTTCTAGCCTCTCTCATTCCCATTAATCATATAACATTCTGTACTTTTTAGGGCATATATTGTATTTGCCCTGGGCTGTAATTGTTTTTTATTCTTGTTTATTCTATTACAGTTGTCCCATTTTTCCCCCCTTTGCCATGCTTCATTGAGCCAACCTCCTGCTGCCACAGCCAATCCCCACTCTGCTGTCCATGACTATGGGTCATTCATACATGGTCTTAGACTATTCTCTTCTCTTACTTTCCACCATTTTCCCTCATCTCCCTTTTCCTCTAGGAGCTGTCAGACTGTTCCCTCTTTCCATGTATCCCATTCTATTTTGCTCCTTAGTTTATTTTGTTCAATAGATTCCTCTTATAAGTGAAATCATATGGTATTCATCTTTCACTGCCTGGCTTATTTCACTTAGCATAATAGTCTCCAGTTGCATCCATGCTGTCACAAAGGACAGGGATTCCTTCCTCTTTCTTTCTGCTGCATAGTATTCCATTGTACAAATGTATCAGTTTTCCATTCACCTATTTATGGGCACTTAGGCTGTTTCCATCACTTGGCTATTGAATATAGTGCTATTATGAACATTATGGTGCGTAGGATCTTTTGAATTGATGTTTTTGGATTCTTACAGTATATTCCAAGCAGTGGAATTGCTGAGTGAAAATGCAGTTCCATTTTTAATTTTTTGAGAAAATTCCATACTGCTTTCCACAGTGGCTGCACCAGTCTGCATTCCCACCAACAGTGCACTAGGGTTTCCTTTTCTTCACATCCTCACCAGCACTTGTTGTTTGTTGATTTATTAATAATAGTCATTTGGAGAGGTTTGAGGTGATACATCACTGTGGTTTTGATTTGCATTTCTCTGATGGCTAATGATGTTGAGCATCTTTTCTTACATCTATGGGCCCTCTGTATGTCCTCCTTGGAGAAGTGTGTATTCAGGTCCTTGGCCCATTTTTTTTTTATTAAACAGATATTTTATTGTGATTTCTTTACCAAGAAGTTACTAATGAAGTTATTTTCTTTTTTTTAAATTTGCTGTTCAATTACAGTTGTCCCACATTTTTCCCCATTGTTCTCCCCTGTCTTGCCCCGCCCCCCACTCCCACAGTCAATCCTCACCCCATTGTTCATCCTCGTGGGTCCTCTATACATGTTCCTTGATGACCCCTCCCTTATTCTCCCCTGTTATCTCCCTCCCCCCTCCCCTCTGGTCACTGTCAGTTTGTTCTTTATTTCCAAGTCTCTGGTTCTGTTTTGCTTGTTTGTTTTGTTGATTAGGTTCCACTTTAGGTGGGATCATATAGTATTTGTCTTTCATTGCCTGACTTATTTCACTTAGCCTAATACTCTTCAGTCCCATCCATGCTGTCATGAAAAATAGAAGTTCCTTCTTTCTTTCTGCTGTAGTATTCCATCGCATAAATGTACCATGTTTTTTTGATATGCTCATTTACTAATGGGCACTTAGCTGTTTCTAGCACTTGGCTATCATAAATAACACTGCTATGAATATTGGGGTGCACAGGTTTCTTTGGATTGGTGGTTCAGGATTGTTAGGGTATAATCTCAGTGGTGAAATCACTGGATCAAAAGGAAATTCCATTTTTAGTTTTTTTGAGGAAATTCCATACTGTTTTCTACAGAGGCTGCACCAGTCTGCTTTCCCACCAACAGTGTACTAGAGTTCCCTTTTCTCCACATCCTGGCCAGCACTTATTATTTGTTGATTTATTAATGATGGCCATTCTGACAGGTGTGAAGTGGTATTTCATTGTGGTTTTAATTTTTATCTCTCTAATGGCTAGTGATACTGAGCATATGTCTCTTTTTATATGTCTCTGGACTTTCTGTATGTCCTCCTTGGAGAAGTGTCTGTTCAAGTCCTTTGCCCATTTTAATTGGGTTGTTTGTTTTGGTGTGGAGGCATGTGAGTTCTTTAAATATTTTGGAGATCAAACCCTTGTCTGATGTATCTTTGGCAAATATGTTCTCCCGTGCAGTTGGTTCCTTTTTCATTTTGATGCTGGTTTCTTTAACTGTACAGAAGATTTTTAATTTGATGTAGTTCCATTTGTTTATTTTTTCCTTTATTTCTCTTAACCCTAGGAGATATATCAGCAAAAATTTTGCTGTGCAGGTTGTCTGAAATTTTACTGCCTATGTTTTCCATTAGACTTTTATGGTATCATGGATTATATTTAAGTCTTTTACCCATTTTCAGTTTATTCTGGTGTGTGGTGTAAGTTGGTAGTCTAGTTTCATTTTTTTTTGTGCTTACCAGTCCAGTTCTTCCAATACTGTTGAGGCTATTTTTATTCCATTTTATGCTCCTGCCTCATTTATCAAATATTAATTGGCCATAAAGACATGGGTTTGTGGGCTCTCTATTTTGTTCCATTGATCTATGTCTGATCTTATGCCAGAACTAGACCATATAGTTTGATATCAGGCATTGTGATACCTCCAAGTTTGTTCTTCTTTCTCAAAATTGCTGTGGCTATTCGGGGTATTTTTTTGGTTCCATATGCATTTTGAAATATTTGTGCTAGGTCTGTGAAATATGACCTTGGTATTTTAATAAGAATTGCATTGGATCTATAGATTGCTTTTGGTAATATGGACATTTTAATGATGTTAATTCTTATAATCCATGAATAGGGTATATGCTTCCACTTATTTGTATCTTCCTCAATTTCTTTCTTCAGTGTTATATAGTTTTCTGAGTTCAGGCCTTTTACCTCCTTAGTTAAATTTACTTCTAAGTACTTTATTTTGTTTTTCCTGCTATAGTAAATAGGATTTTTTTCCTAGTTTCTTTTTCTGATGGTTCATTTTTTGTGTACAAAAATGTCATTAATTTCTGAGTATTGACTTTGTATCCTGCTACTTTTTTGAATTCATTTTTTAGCTCATGTAGTTTTCCTGTGGAGTATGTACACTATCATGTAGTCTGCAAACAATGATAGTTTTACTTCTGCTTTGCCAGTTTGGATACTTTTATTTCTTTTTGTCTGATTGCTGTGGCTAGAACTTCCAGTACTATGTTGAATAAGAGATGTGAAAGTGGACATCCCTGTCTTGTTCACAGTCTTAAGGGTAATGGTATAATTTTTGCCCATTGAGTATGATGCTACAGTGAGTTTGTCATCTATGGCCTTTACTATGTTCAGGTATATTACCTCTAATCCCATTTTACTGAGAGTTTTTATTGTAAATGGGTGCTGGATTTTATCAAATGCTTTTACTACAGCTATTAGAATGATCATGTGATTTTTGCTTTTCATTTTGTTTATGTGATGTATCACATTTATTGATTTGCGAATACTGTACTATTCTTGTATCCCTGAAATAAATCTTACTTGGTCATGGTGAATGATAACTTTAATGTATTGTTAGATTTGGTTTGCTAGTATTTTTGTTAAGAATTTTAGCATCTACATTCATCAGAGATATTAGCTTGTAATTTTGTTTCTTTGTTGTGCCATTACCTGGTTTTGGGATTAGGATGATTCTGGCATCATAAAGAGTTTGGGAATCTTCCTTCTTCTTGAAATTTTTGGAATAGTTTGAGAAGGAGAGTTGTTATTTCTTTATTGAATGATTAGTAAAATTCATCTGTGAAGCCATCTGGTTCATGGCTTTATGTATCAGTAGTTTTTTTTTTATTACTGTTTTACTTTTGCTAGTTGTTATCAATCCATTCATGTTTTCTGCTTCATCCTGATTCATTTTTAGAAGACTGTATGTTTCTGAAAGTTTATCCATTTTGCCCACATTGTCCAATTTCTTGGCATATAGTTAGTTATTCAGAGTAATTTCTTACAATCTTTCTGTGTCCGTATCACAGACAGGAGGAAACTATACACTAATATATATATGTTATATATAGTATGCTATATATATGAATATAACATATATATGAATGATATGAATATATATTCATGTGTTATATTCATGTTGTGTGGATCCTTGTGTGTGTTTATGTTGCTGTCTCCTCAGCAAGGGTTAAGATGCAGGATGGGAGAAAACAAACAAATAAAAACCAAAACAGAACACCAAGACAGAATAAAAGTGAAAAAAAGAACAAAAAAAGTTGCTGAATGGAGTGAAGAGGATTTCAGAGGTTGTGGTAAGGGGATTTCCGGAGGGTGGGGAGAGTGGTAACCCACAGGGCAAGGTAATTGCTTTTCCCCTGGGAGGGGATTGCTCTTCTCAAGAAAGATGGCTGCTGTGTAGCCCAGGTATATTGGGTCCTGAAAATCCAACAGCTGTTTCCCAAAGACTTGTCTTGATTCCTTCCACTGTAGACACTCCTCAAGTGACTCCAGTCTGTACCACACTCCCATTGCTGGGGTGCAAGGGGTATATCTGCAAACACACAACCTGTGCTTTGCCTCTTGAAGGAAAAAAATGATGGCTTTATGTCCAGCAGTTTTATTTTCTCCCCAGAGCAGGGAGCCAGCACCGTGCACTATAATGAATTGTTAGAACCCTTACAAATTCCTTGGGAATGAGACTATTTCTTACTCTGTGGGTTTTAGGAAACACATTCTGCAGGATTTCTAAGCCCAAGTCAATGTACTCATTTCAGTAAAAGATGAAATGATTTGTGTCTCTGAGAATACAGACAGTTTTTAGCACTTCTGTTGAAATATCTTGTGGAAATGTCACTTTTCTGGTAAGTTTGATAGGGAAAGAGCTACTTAATCACTTTTCTCTCCATGAAAGGGTGAACGTGGACACAAGACTTTGTCATATAAGAAACTTCTGTACCACAGTTTTCTCCACTGTAGTCTTTTGGAGAAAAGCGTGGCCTAATTAAGAAAACCATGTATGATATGCTAGGTAACTTGGACTCTACAGGTTTGTAAACATCTAAATAAATATGAACCTAAATGTACACTTTTGGGCCATGAAGTGCATTCCACTCTGATAACAATGTAGAGAAGACTTTGCATTACTGTCCATCACTAGGGAATCAAACTATTTTCATGATGCAGGTTTTCAATCAAAGCCACCAAACACTGTTTAGCACCTTATCGATATAGTCATTTCATTAGAAGATTTAAAGAATGGTGTCTCAGATAGTATGTACTGGTTTCAACATTCCTCTGAAGTATCCTTCAGAAATATTAATTTGTAGATTTTGTGAAAGCAAAACAGCAACTGTAATGATTTTCCATCAGCAAATGAGTGAACACCAGCATAGGACATTGTGAACTTTGAAGAAGCATTGATTTGTAAAGTACTGTTCTGCTATGTGTTTTATCCAGCAGCAAAGCATCACTCTGATAAGACATTCATGTACAGCCTACTACCTGATGTGGACAAAACAATTTTGTAAATTTCAAAATGAATATGAAGCAAACAGTCCAATTTCTATCCCCGAGTGTATTTCTCTCTGATAGAACAGTATTGAATTGTTGGAACCCTACCAAATCACTTGGTAATGAGACTGCTTCAAACGAAGCAGGTTCTAAGCACACATCTTCCTCAGTGTTTATAAGCCAAGGTCAATGTACTTCTTTCAGTACAATATGAAATCAATGGTGTCCCATGTAATACATGTAATTTATGTCACTTCTATAGAACTGCCTGAAATTTTTGTGGTAAGTTTGATAGCAAAATAGCTAATAAAATCACTTTTCTCCCCTCAAATTGGAGAATGAAAGAGATACCTTGCCATCTTTACAGTAGAATAAGCTTCTGTTGTACAGTCTACTAAACACTATTCCTTCCTGTATAAAGGCACAGACATGCTAAGGCATGCATGTGCTGCGTAGTACCTGATTTGGCAAAATACTTTTGAGAATGTCTAAATGAATATGAGAGTAACAGGCCACTTTCTGTCATTGAATGCATTTCTCTGTGCACTATAATGAATTGTTAGAACCAATACAAATTCCTTGGGAATGAGACTGTTTCCTAGGCTGGTGGTTTACAGGAAACACCTTCTGCAGGATTGATAAGCCCAAGTCAATGTACTCATTTCAGTTGAAGATGAAATGAATGGTGTTTTTAAGAATAGAGACAGTTTTTAGCACTGCTGTTGAAGTATCTTGCTGAAACATCACTTTTGTGGGAAGTTTGATAATGAAAGAGTTACTGAATCACTTTTGCCACCTGAAAAGGGTGAATGGGGGCACAGCACTATGTCATCTAAGAAACAGAGTAAGCTTCTATTCAACAATTTTCTCTGCTGTAGTCTTTCCTGGAGAAAAGTGTCACCTAACCAAGAAAAGCATGTATGCTATACTAGGTAACGTGGACTCTACAGTTTTCAAACTTAGAAGTTTGAAAACATCTAACTGCATATAAACTTAAATGTACATTTTTGGGGCACAAATACATTCCACTCTGATAATGCAGTAGTGAAGACTTTGCACTCTTGTGCATCACTGGGGAATGAAACACATTACACGATGCAGTTTTCCAACCCAGCCACCTACACTGTTTAGTGCTTTACCAATATAGTCATTTCATGAGGAGATTGAAAGAATGGTGTCTCAGATAGTATGTACTGTTTTCAACATTCTTTTGAAGTGTCTTTCAGATATATTAATTCTGTAGATTTTCTGAGAGCAAAAAGCTAGTGCAATGATTTTCCATCAGCAGATGAGTGAATGCCAGAATAGAACATTGTGATATTTGAAGGAGATTTGGCTCTAATAGTAGAGTGTTCTGCCATGTGTTTTATCCAGCATTGAAGCATCACCCTAATAAGACATTCATGTACAGCATATGACCTGATGGGGACAAAACACTTTTGTGAATGTCGAAAAGAACATGAAGCAAACAGTCCACTTGCTGTCCCCATGTGTATTTCTGTCTGATAGAACAGTTGTGAATTGCTGGAACCCTACCAAATCACTCAGGTGTGAGACTGTTTGAAACGAAGCAAGTTTCAAGCAAACATCTTCCTCAGTGTTTGCAAGCCAAGGACAATGTATTCATTTCAGGACAAGACAAAATGAATGGTGTCTCAGATAATACATATGATTTTTAGGCCTTCTGTTGAAGTGTCTGAAATATCACTTCCATGGTAAGTTTGATAGTGAAACAGCTACTAAAATCACTTTTCTCTTTTGGAATTGGAGAATGAAAGAAAGAGACTCTGTCACCTTGACAATAGAATAAGCTTCTGTTGTATAGTCTCCTCAACACTATTCTTTTCTCTAGAAAGGCATAGACATGCTAAGACATTCGTGTGGGGCTTAGGACCTGATTTGGACAAAACACTTTTGAGAGTGTCTCAATGAATATGAGAGTAACAGGCCAATTCCTGTCACCGAATGTATGCCTCTCCCACTGTACTGCAATGAATTCTTAGAACCCCTTTCATTTCCTTGGGAATGAAACTGTTTCTTAGGCCCCGGATTTTAAGGAAACACCTTCTGCAGGATTGATAAGCCCACATGAATGTACTCATTTCAGTTGAAGATGAAATGAATGGTGTTGCTGAGTATACAGACCGATTTTAGCACTCTGTTGAAGTATCTTACAGAAATATCACTTTTATGGGAAGTTTGCTAGTGAAAGACTGACTGAATGACTTTTCGTTCCTCAAAAGCATGAATACGGGCACAAGACTATGTCCTTGAAGAAACACACAGACAGAACATTTTGGTGTATGACAAAATGAAGATGAAGCAAACAGTCCACTTGATGTCCCCAAGTGTATTTCTGCCTGATAGAACAGTTCTGAATTGTAGGAAGCCTACCAAATCCCTTGGGAGTGAGACTGGTTGAAATGAACAGGTGTCGAGCAAACATCTTCCTCAGTGTTTACAAGCCCAGGTCAATGTACTCTTTTCAGCACAATAGGAAATGAATGGTGTTTCAGATATTACATGTGATTTTTAGGCCTTCTGTTGAAGTGTCTGAAAGATCCCTTTCGTGGTAAGTTTGATAGCGAAAGACCTACTAAAATCACTTTTGTCCTCTGGAATTGGAGAATGAAAGAAAGAGACCCTGTCACCTTGACAGTAGATTAAGCTTCTGTCATATAGTCTCCTCCACACTATTCTTTTCTCTAGAAAGGCATAGACATGCTAAGACATGCATGTGCGGCTTAGGACCTGATTTAGACAAAACACTTTTGAGAATGTCTCAATGAATATGAGAGTAAAAGACTACTTTCTGTCACTGAATGTATTTCTCTCACACTGTTCTGTAATGAATTCTTAGAACCCCTTCCAATTCCTTGGGAATGAGACTGTTTCTTAGGCCCTGGGTTTTAAGGAAACACCTTCTGCAATATTGATAAGCCCAAGTGAAGGTACTCATTTCAGTTGAAGATGAAATGAATGGTGCCTCTGAGAATACAGACTGTTTTTAGCATTTCTGTTGAAGTATCTTGCACAAATCTCACTTTTTGGGGATGTTTGATAATGAAAGAGCTACTGAATCATTTCTCTCCTCCAAAGCATGAATTGGGCAAAGGACTATGTTGTCTGAGAAACACAGTAAGCTTTAATACCATAGTTTTCTCTACTGTAATCTTTCATGGACAAAAGTGTTGCCTGACTAAGGCAAGCATATATGCTGTACTAGGTAACTTGGACTCTGTAGGTTTAACTGTCTCACTAAATAGGAACCTAAATGGACATTTTTGGGGCACCAAGAGCATTGCACTCTGATACTGCAGTAGTGAAGACTTGCACTCCTGCGCGTCACTGAGGAAGGAAACTCTTTACACGATGCAGGTTTCCATCCCAGCCACCTAGACTCATTAGTGCCTTCTCAGTACTGTCTTTTCATTAGGAAGTTGAAAGAATGGTGTCTCAGGTAGTACGTACTGGTTGCAACATTCCTTCGAGGTATCTTTCAGAAATATTAATTCTGTTGATTTTATGACAGCAAAGGAGCTACCATAATGATTTTCTATCAGCAGATGGGTGCAAGCCAGCAGAGGATGTTGTGATCTTTGAAGGAGCTTTGGCTTGTATAGGAGAGTGTTGTGCTATGTGTTTTATTCAGCCGCAGCTCGTTGCCTAAAGAAGACATTCATGTGCAGCCCAATACCTGATGTTTAGAATACACTTTTGTAAGTATCGAAATGAAGATGAAGGAAGTAGTCCTCTTATCATCTCTGAGAGTATTTTTGTCTGAGAGACCATAAACAATTGTTGGAATCCTACGAAATTTCTTTGAATGAGATTGTCTCAAAGCAGGTTTCAAGTAAACATCTTCCTCAGTGTTCACAATCCCAGGTCAATATACTTATTTTAGTACAACATGAAATAAATAGTGTCTCACATAATATATATAATTTTCAGCACTTCTGTTGAAATGCATGAAATATCACTTTCATGGTCAATTAGATAATGAAATAGCTACTAAATCACTTTTCTCTTTTAAAATGAGAGAATGAATGCATGAGTCCCTGTCATCTTTACAGCAGAATAAGCTTCTGTGGTGCAGTCTCCTCCACAGTATTCCTTCCTGTATAAAGGCATAGACATGCTAAGACATGCATGTACTGCATAGTACCTGGTTTGGAGAAAATACTTTTTAGAATTTCTAAATGAATATAAGAGTATCAGGCCACTTTCTGACACCTAATGTATTTCTCTCTTACTGTCCTATAATGGATTATTAGAAACCTTCCAAATTCCTTTGGAATGTTACTGTTTCTTATGCCACAGGTTTTAAGAAAACACCTTCTGCAGGATTTATTCACCCAAGTTAATGTACTGATTTCAGCAGAAGATGAAATGAAAGATGTCTCTGAGTATACAATGAGCTTTTAGCACATCTGTTGAAGTATCTTGCGGAAGTATCATTTTTGTGGTAAATTTGATAGAGAAAGAGCTACTGAATTGCTTTTCTCTCCGCAAAAGGGTGAATGCAGCACAGGACTATGTCATCTTAGAAACAGAGTAATCTTCTATATGACAGTTTTCTCCACTGCAGTATTTCCTGGAGAAAAGAGTCACCTAACTAAGAGAAGCATGTATACTGTACTAGGTACCTTGGACTCTTCAGGTCTGTAAACATCTAAGTAATTATGAACCTAAATGTACGCTTTTGGGCCACCAAGTGCGTTCCTCTCTGATAACGCAGTAGTGAAGACTTTGCACTCCTGTGGATCATTGGGGAGTGAAAATATTACATGGTACAGATTCTCAAGCAAGGCCACCTGCACTGTTTAGCACCTTATCAATATAATCATTTCATTAGAAGATTTAATGAATGGTGTCTCGGATAGTACATACTGGTTTCAACATTTGTTTGAAGTATCTTTCTGAAATATTAGTTCTGTAGATTTTGTGAGAGTAAAACAGCTACTGTAAGGATTTTCCATCAGCAAATGAGTGAATGTCAGCATAGGACATTGAGATCTTTGAAGGAGCATTGGCTTGTGTAGTTGAGTGTTCTCCTATGTGTTTTACCCAGTAAGAGTGTCACCCATAAGTCATTCATGTACAGCCAACTACCTGATGTGGACAAAATACTTTTGTGAATGTCAAAATGAATATTAAGCAAACAGCCCACTTTTTGTCCTTGAATGTCTGTCTGAGAGAAGAGTAATGAATTTTTTGGAACCCTACCAAATCACTTGGGAATGAGACTGTGTTGGGAACTGCCCTGCCTCATTTCACGAGGTGTAATCCCCCCATGGCTAAGGCAGAGTGAGCAACCTTCAGACCATAAGCCACTAAGGATACAAAACTTACCTCCTTAGCAGAAGTGCTTCTTCTGTTCCTTTTACCTCATCCATAACTGGCCTCCAATTCCTGATTGGTAGCCAATTACGTGTGAGATTCCCCAAGGGAGGAATGATCATGGGGAGGCCCCAGGGAAGGACTTGTGGGGTTATAGCTAAGGGGGTGATGCACCCTTGCCCCTTTGTTTTGACATAGCCTGAGTCCTCATTCTGAATGGGAGAAGTCTCTTAATCTCTTAGCTGCTTTAACTCCCCTGCCTAAATCAAGCCTGAAATAATGACAGAGGGTGGTGCAGCCCTGTGCTGGAAAGGGTGAGTTCCCTGGGTGATCAAGCCTAAGACTATGTAAAATCCTGTGAAACCTGCTTTGTTTAGAATGCTCTCAATCAAATGATAAGGGTGCAAACAAGAAGTGAGTTTGCTCCTCAAAGTTTTATGACCATTTAACTTTTTGACCCTGACTCAAAATGGGCCCTCAGAGTACTTTGTATGTTATCTATTGTTTGATATTTAGTGCCTGGTAATGATTAACCAACTTTACCTGTATTCCTTTGCAAAGCAAACCTAATAAAAGCTCATTGAGGCAAAGGCTCTTGACCATTCTCCTTTGAGAGATCAGCCACCTTTCCTCCCTAAGCAGATCATGTCTTGGTAGACTTATTCTCATCCCCGGCAGCCTGGGGAGCCCTGTGGGCAGAGCCCACCCAGAAGACTGTTTCAAACATTTTCCTCAGTGTTTACAAGCCCAGGTCAATGTACTGATTTCAATACAACATGAAACGATAGTGTCTCAGATAATACATATAAATCTTAGTACTTCTGTCAAAGTGCCTGAAATATCACTGTCATGGTAAGTTTGATAGTGAAAAAGCTACTGAATCACTATTCTCTCCTCAAAAGGGTGAATGCAACAAAGGACTGTGTCTTCTATAAAACAGAGTAAGCTTCTATACCACAATTTTCTCCACTATAGTCTTTCTGGGAGCAAAGCATCACCTAACAAAAGCATTGATGCTGTACTATGTAACTTGGACTCTACAGGTTGGTAAATGTCTAAGTAAATATGAACCTAAGTGTACACTTTTGGGCCACCAAGTGTATTCCGCTCTGATAACACAGTAGTGAAGACTTTGCACTCCTGTCCATCACTGGGGAATGAAACTATTTACATGATGCAGATTTTCAACCAAAGCCACCTACACTGTTTAGCACCTTATCAATGTAGCCATCTTATTAGAAAATTTAAAGAATGCATTCTCAGATAGTACGTAGTGGTTTCAACATTCATTTGAAGTATCTTTCTGAAATATTAATTCTGTAGATTTTGTGAGAGCAAAACAGCTACTGTAAGGATTTTCCATCAGCAAATGAGTGAACACCAGCATAGGACACTGAGAACTTTGAAGGAGCTTTGGCTTGTATATATAGTAGAGTGTTCAGCTATAGTTCTATCCAGCAGCAAAGCATCACCAAATAAGACATTCATGTACAGCCTACTACCTGATGTGGACAAAACACTTTTGTGAATATCAAAATGAATATGAAGCCAAAGTCCAATTCTGTCCACCAGTGTATTTCTGTCTGAGGGAATGATAATGAATTGTTCAAACCCTACCAAATCACTTGGGAATGAGACTGTTTTAAATGAAGCATGTTTCAAGCAATCATCTTTCTCAATGTTTAAAAGTCCAGATCAATGTACTCATTTCAGTACAACATGAAATGAATGGTGTCTCATATAATACATACAATTTTTAGCACATCTGTGAAAGTGTCTGAAATATGACATTTGAGGTCAGTTAGATAGCGAAATAGCTACTAAAATCACTTTTCTCTTTTCAAGTTAGAGAATGAAAGCATGAGACCCTGCCATCTTTACAGTAGAATAAGCTTTTGTGGTACAGTCTCCTGCACACTATTCTTTCCTGTAGAAAGGCATAGACATGCTAAGACATGCATGTGCTGCATAGTACCTGATTTGTCTAAAACACTTTAGAGAATGTCTAAATGAATATGAGAGTAACAGGCCACTTTCTGTCACCAAATGTATTTTTCTCTGACTATATTTTAATGAACTGTTAGAACCCTTACAAATTCTTTGGGAATGAGACTGTTTCATGTGCCCTGGGTTTTAAGGAAACACCTTCACATGATTTATAAGCCCAAGTGAATGTCCTCATCTCAGCAAAAGACAAAATGAATGGTGTCTCTGTGAATACAGACAGTTTTCCACTCTTCTCTTGGAGTATCTTGCTGAAATATCACTTTCTTGGTAAGTTTGACAGTGAAAGAGCTACTTAAATCACTTTTTCTTTCTGAATTGTGTTAAGGGATGCATAAGACCATGTCACCTTTAAAGGAGAATAAACTTCCGCAGTACAGTTTCCTCCAAATTATTCTTTCCTATATAAATACACTAGGAGGCTAAGACATGCATGTACTATGTAGTACCTGACTTGGACAAAATAGTTTTGTGAATGTCAAAATGAATATGAAGTGAGCTCTCTACTTTCTGTAATCAAGTGCATTATTCTTGGGTGGAAGAATTATGAATTGTTTGAACCCTTGCAAATCACCTGTGCATGAGCACGTTTCATACAAATCCGGTTTTAGGCAAACTCTGTCTTCATTGTTTCTCACAGTAAGCCAATGAACTCATTTCAGTAGAATCCAAACTCAATGGTGTTTCCAGTAATACATATTGTTCTTATAACATCTGTTGAAGTGTTTTTCTGTCATATTGCCTTCATGGTATGTATTATAGCAAAAGAGCTACTGGATCACTTTTGTCCCAGCATATGATTGAATGCATGCTTAGGGCTATGTCATCTATGACTTAGAGGAGGCTTCCAACCCAAGCTTCCTCCAATGCATTCTCTCTAGGAGAAAATTATAGCCTAACTAAGAAATGTATGTATGCTGTACTACATAACTTGGCCCCTACAGATTTGTGAATGTTAAGTGAAGGTAAAACTAATGGTACCCTTTGGGGTCTCCACATGCATTCCATTCTGATTATACACTAGTGATGAGCTTACAGTCCTTTAAATCCCTAGGGCATGAAAATATTTCATATGAAGTGGGTTTTCAACAAAAATCATCTACAATTTTGTTTGCCTTATCAATGTATTCATTTCAGTACAAGATGACATGAGTGGAGCCCCATATAGTGCCTACTCTTTTCAGCATTATGTTGAAGAATCTTTCTGAAATATCAATTCCATGGAGTGTGTGAGAGAGAATCAGCTACTAAATTTATTTTCCATTAGTGAATGAGTGAATGCTAGCATAGGACTATGTGACATTTGAATGAGAATAAGCTTCTATGGTAGAGTTTTCTCCTGTGTATTTTGTCCAGCAGGAAAGCGCAGCCCAACCAAAGACATGCATGTACAGCCTACAACATACTTTGGACAAAACAGTTTTGTGAATGTCAGCTGAATATGAAGCAAACAATCCACTTTCTGTAACCAAGTGCATTTCTCTGGGATGGAACAGTTATGAATTGTTTGAACCCTTGCAAATTACTTGTGAATGAGCGTATTTCTTACAAAGCCAGGTTTAGGCAAACTCTGCCTGCAGTGTTTCTAATGGTAAGTCAATGAACTCATTTCAGTAGAATCCAAACTCAGTGGTGTTTCTGGTAACACATACTGTTCTTAGCACTTTTGTTGAAGTATTTTTCTTAAAAGTCACTTTTGTGGTATTATTGCAAAAGAGCTACCGAATCACTTTTGTCCCAGCATATGTATGAACAAATGCATCGGACTATGTCATGATGCATATGAAACAGAGTAAGCTTCTGTATCAGGATTCTCTATGTATTCTTTCTAGGAGAAAACTGTCACTAACTAAGAAAAGCATGTGTGCTGTACAACATAATGTGGACTCTACAGATTCAAGAACAACTAAGTGAATATGAACCTAAAGGCACAATTTTGTGACCCCCAGTGCATTCCACTTTGATAATACAGCAGTGAAGAGTTTGCACTTCTCTCAATCACTCAGGGATGAAAATATTCACACCAAGCATGTTTTCAACAAAAGCCACCTTCCCTGTTTAATGCCTTATCAAAGTACTCATTTCAGTAGAATATGCAAAGACTGTTGTCTCAGATAGTATGTACTGTTTTTAGCATTCTTTTGAAGTATCTTTCTGAAATATCAATTCCATGGAGTGTGTCATAGCGAAAAAGCTACTGAAATTATTTTCCATCAGCAAATGAGTGCACTTTAGCTAAGGACTATGTGATCTTTGAAGGAGAACTAGCTTCTATAGTAGAGTTTTCTGCTATGTATTTTATGCAGTAGCAAAGGGTAGCCCAACTAAGACATAAATGTAAAGCCTGATTAGGACAAAACACTTTTGTGAATGTTGAAGTGATTATGAAACTAACAGTCCACTTTCTGTTACTGAGTGTATGTCTCATCAATTAAACAGTAATGAATTGTTTGAACACTTCCAATTGCCTTGTGAATGAGATGGTTTTGTATGAAGCAGGTTTTAAGCAAACACCTTCTACAGGGTTTATAGCACAGGTCAATGTACTCATTTCAGTAGAAGATGAAATGAATGGTGTCTCCAAAAATACATATAGTTTTTAACACTTCTGTTGAAGTATCTTGCTGAAATATCACTTTCGTGGTAAATTTGATACCAAAAGGGCTACTAAAATCATTTTAATATCCTCAGATCAGTGAATGTATGCATAGGACTATGTCATCTAAGAAACAGAGTAAGCTTCTAAACCACAGTTTTCTCCAATGTATCCTTTCATGGAGAAAAGAGTAGCCTAAGAAAAGCAGGTTTCCTGTACTATGTAACACAGATTCCACAGGTTTGTGAATGTCTAAGTAAATATGAATCTAAAAGTACACCTTTGTGCTCCAAGTGCATTCAATTCTGAAATACAGTACAGAAGAGTTTGCAGTAATCTAAATCACTTGGGAATAAAAATATTTTGTAAAAGCAGGTTTTTCAACAAAAGCCACCTAAACTGTTTAACACATTATCAAAGTATTTATTCAGGAGAAGATGACTACAGTGGTGTCTCAGATAGTACATACTGTTTTTAGCACTTTTTTTGAAGTATGTTTCTGAAATATCAATTCTGTAGAGTGTGTGATAGCAAAAGATCTACCAAAATAATTTCCCGGCACCAAATGAGTGAACTGTGCTACCATAGGACTATGTGAACTTTGAAGAACAATGAGCTTCTATAGTAGAGTTTTCTGCATTGAATTTTATCCAGCTGCAAAGCATAGCCTAACTAAGACATACATCTATAGCCTACTACCTGATGTGGACAAAATAGTTTCGTGAATGTTGAAATGAATGTGAAGACAACAGTCCAGTTTCTGTCACTGAGTGCAGTTCTGTCTGAAAGAATAGTCATGGATTGTTTGAACCCTTCCAAATCACTCGGGAATGAGCATGACTTGTACGAAGTGGGTTTAACGCAAACTCCATTTGTAGCATTAATTATGCTAGGTCAATGTACTAATTTCAGTGGAAGTAGAAATGAAGTATGCCTCTGAAAATAAGTACTGTGTTTAGCACTTCTGTTGAAGTTCTTTTCTGAGGTATCATTTTCATGGTATGTTTCAAGGCAAGGGGGCTACTGGATCACTTTTCTGTCAGGAAATGTGTGAATGTATGTATAAGACTATGTCATTTATGAAACAGAGTCAGTTCCTATACCAGAATTTCCTCAATGTATTCTTTCCAGAAGAAAAGCATTGCCTAAGAAATGTGTATATGCTGTATTATGTTACTTGGACTCTACAGGTTTCTGAAAGTCTACATGAATATAAGCCCAAAACCACACTTTTGGGGCTCCAAGTGCATTCCACTCTGATAATACAGCAATGAAGAGTTTTTACTCCTCTAAACCAATCGGGAATGAAAATATTTCATACAAAGAGTGTTTTCAACAAAAGCCACCTACACATAAGGCCTTAAACAATGCCTTATGAATGTACTCATTTCAGTAGAAGATGAAACGACTGGAGTCTCAGATAGTACATACTTTTTTCAGAATTCTTTTGAAGTGTCTTTCTGAGATATCAATTCCATGGAGCATGTGATAGCAAAAAAAGTTGCTGAAATTAATTTCTGTCAGCAAACGTGAGAACTCTAGCATAGGACTCAGAGACCTTTGAGGGACAACAAGTTTCTATAGTAGAGTTTTCTGCTATGTATTTTATCCAGCAGCAAAACATAGCCCAACTACGACATGCATGTAAAGCCTACTACCTGATGTAAACAAAACACTTTTGAGAATATCAAAATGACTATGAAGCTAACAGTCCATTTTCTGTTACTGAGTGTATGTTTCTCTGACTAAACAACAATGAATTGCTCGAACCCTTCCAAATCACTTTGGAAGTAGACTGTTTCATACGAAGTGGGTTTTAAGGAAACACCTTCTGCAGTGTTTATGCCCTAGGTCAATATACTAATTTCAGGAGGTGCTGCAATGAATGGTATCTCTGATAATACATGTGTTTTTTAGAACTTCTGTCAAAGTCTCTTTCTGAAATATCACATTCGTGGTAAGTTTGATAGCAAAGGAGCTACTGAATCACTTTACTCTCAGGAAATGTGTGAATGCATGCATTGGACTATGTCATCTCTTAAACAGAGTAGGCTTCTATACCAGTTTTCTCCAAGGTATTCTTTCTAAGAGAAAAGTGTTGCCAACTAAGAAAAGGATATATGCTGTATGTACTATATTAGTTGGACTCTACAGGTTTGTGAATGTCTAAGTAAATATGAACCTAAAAATATACTTTTGTGGCTCCAAGTGCATCCCACTCTGATCGTACAGTAGTGAAGAGTTTGCACTTAATCACTCGGGAACAAGTCTATTTCATACAAATCATGTTTTCAACAAAAGCCACCTTCACTGTTTAATGCCTTATCAATGTACTCATTTCAGTAGAAGATGAAAAGCGAGGTGTCTCGGATAGTATGTACTGTTTTAGCATTCTTTTGAAGTGCCTTTCTGAAATGTCAATTCCGTGGGGCTTGTGATAGTTAAAGAGCTAGTGAAATTATGTTTCATCAGCAAATGAGTGAACACTAGCTAAGGACGATGTGATCTTTGAACAACAATTATCTTCTATAATAGAGTTTTCGGCTATGTATTTTATCCAGCAGCAAAGCATAGCCCAACTAAGATATTCATGTACAGCCTACCACCTGATTTGGACAAAAAACTTTTGTGTATGTTGAATGAATATGAAGCTAACAGCCCACTTTTTGATACCAAGTGCATTTCTGTGTGATTAAACAGTAATGAATTGATCAAACCTACCAAATCCCTTGTGAATGAGACTGTTTGATATGAAGTAGGTTTTAAGCAAATATCTTCTTCAGTGTGTACATCCCCAGATCAATCTACTCATTTCAGTTCAACATGAAATGATGTTGTCTGAGATAAAACATATGATTTTAGCACTCTTGTTAAAGTATCTGAAATATTATTTTCAGAGTTAGTTTGTTAGTGAAATAGCTACTAAAATTGCTTTTCTTTACTCAAATTAGTGAACAGAATCATAAGACTATGTCACCTTTAAGTAGAATAAACTTCTGTGATACAGTTTCCTTCAAAGTATTCTTTTGAGTATAAAAGCATGGGGAAGCTAGGACATGCATGTACTACATACCACTTGACTAGGACAAAAGAGTTTTGTGAATGTCACAATGAATATAAAGATAACAGTCCATTTTTTTTGTAACCAAATGCATTTCTCTCTAATAGAACTATAAGAATTCTTTGAACCCCTCCAAATCACTTGGGAACAAGTCTATTTTGTATGAAGCAGGTTCTAAACAAACACCATCCACTATTATGGAGATTCCAAATTTCTAAAAATGGCAAATACTTAATGATTTCAGGAAGAGATATAGCACATTCCAAGAAAGAATCTGTGTGATGACTCAGCACAGAAGAAATCTGTTTTGCTGGTAAACCAGTTTATAGGTTCTTCAAAATATCATCAAAACAAGTTCTCATCAATGAGCAATAGAAAAATACATTTGAGGGCTAGGACACAAGGGTGGTTTCCTTTTAAAAGAATGATAAATTCACAGTCTGGCTCTTTGCAATAAAGTAGCTAAAATCAGAGAGAGATAATGACAATGTGACAGCTAGAGCCTTTTCAGTTTGGAATCAGGCTGTAGTTATAATGTACATAAATATTTCATCTGCTTATCTTTCTATAACAACTCCATTTGTGAGTGGATTTATTGGGACAAAGTGTTGTGTGATACCAGCCTTCCTACATACAACCACTGTTTACATGACTACCTGCTCACTTAGCTGGCATAATACCAACCAACACATTCATGAACTGCTTTTCAGGAAACTGGGCACTAGATCATCCCTTGGCTCAAGGTGATTCTTCCTACATCTAGTTTGTGTTATGAAAGTATCCCTTCATCTGTGTGAGACACAGTTTGCATCTCTGAAAAATGGGCAGTATGAAATAAACCTTGTGTAATTTTAGATGATTTAAATGGATCGGCCATGACAGATTTTCTCCTGATGCTTTTTCCTGCAGAATATGCAGCAGGCCCACTGTGGTTGTTGTAATTCATGAATTTCTACTTTCCATACAAATCACTTACCTCTTTCTTTACTGACCTGTGGCAATTAGGAATTTTAAAAAGTACATGAAAAGCAACCTTCAAAGAGCATATTATGTCATTTATGAGGTCCACATTTGTGTTTTTTGGTGGTGGCCAGATTAGACATTCATGCAGGATCAAGGGTCCCAAGGCTCACTGAGATTTTTCATATGATTTTGAATATACTTCATTTATAAAACTCTATATTATACACCTGATAATGCAGACACATTCTGAGACAACTTGCAACACTAGTGAAGGATGCAGACCAAAATCTGTTAACTTCAGTTTTAGTAAGAGAGCCACACAGTCATGGAAGACATTATTTGAAAGCTCTTTACCATAGGACACTTATGGCATTTTCAGAGATTTTTTAAAATCTGGTGGCATTTTTCAAATGGTGACTAGAAGGATGGATCAGGATGGATCACATGACCATATACAAAGGAAGTGAGTTTTGTGTCCAGAACAAAAATCTCATGTTTTTACAGAACATAAGTTTAATTGGAAACCATTAGTTTGTGGGTGAGGAAGGCACAGCAGAATCCAAGATTTTCTGCAAGTCCATCATAATTTTTGTCTTCTATTTTATCTCACTTCACGGGCTGGCCTTGCTTTGGTGTCCATCACCATTGCTTTCACCATCATTGTTTTGTGCCATGAAAGGACATGTGGCCAGACCCTGTAAGGTCAAGTTCCACAGACTCACTTGTACAAACCCAGTTAGAACTACTAGCAAGAAAGCCTATTTCCTTTTCCAGTTTAATCCAAATTCTCTTTGAGTTTTCTTCTACACTTATAGAGGATATGAAGAGTTAAAAGCATACATAGTTCCAAGTCTAAAATTTGGGAACTGCCAGAGATAGGTGGTCATTTTAGTATGCAAAATATACCATTTGTTTCTTTATCTGAAATACTGAGATTAAGGAAGATGGAAGTGTGGTAGGAGGGAGCACATTCCACTTCTCCCTACATATGGGAGAAAAACGTAGCTGATTTATGGCACAACAGAACAAACAGCCATCAGAAACACAGCATATTTGAAAACAGGAAATTGAAAACTGTAGCAGACATTGGAAAACCAGATGGTAAGGAGAATACTTCAGAACAATAAGAGCCCAGGGAGCAGCACGGATACCAGGTTGGGGGCTGAGGCCCTGGGACCAGTGCTGGCCAGGCTCACCACAAGACTCTAGGAAGGGAGACAGGTCAACTGCTCCCTCCACAGCCAAACAAGGTCTCAGCAGCACCAGGATAACCTGGTTGCTTGAAATCTCACAGAGGGGAGTTAAGGTCTTAGTGGCAAACAAGCTGGGGATGTGAATACCCACACATAGCCCTGGGAGGACTGCACACCAGAGCTTGCATGACTGTTGGCACCCACACTCCAACAGAGGCAGAGGCGCAACGATTGATCGGCACCCATGTGCCATTGGGGATGGCTGTGTGACAATCGACGCCCGTGCATGACTACAGATGGCTGCGATCATAGAGGCCCCCATGCGACCAGGGTAGGCACACGCTGCCTCAGAACATACACCTGAGGCCCTGTGTGGAGAGGCCCCAGGCTAGCTCTGAGGAGAGTAACCCAAAGATAACTGAGTGCTGAACAGGGAGAAAAGCAATACCATCACCCCTCAGCCATTGCAGCCAGCAAGACCAGAAAAACTGGCTTAGCAAGATTGAAAATAGCAAAACTTGTTGTTGTTATTGTTGTTGTTGTTGTTTTTCATTATATCTTCATTATTTTTATCTTTTTTTACTCCTTAACTCCTTTTGCTTCTCATTACTTCTTTCTTGTTTTATTCCTTCTTCCTTTCTTTTCCATTTTATCTCTTCTTCCTTCCTCTTTTTATTCTCTTCCTTTTCTTTCTTCTTTTCTTCCTCCTCTTTTCATTTTTTCTTCCTCTTTTCTCTTTTTAAATATCCACGAGTGAGAAAAAAACAAAACAACCCCCCCCTAGAACTGTGAAAAAACCAGAGTGGGTCCCAAAGAGGGGGCATTTCAACAGCTGAGACAGTGGAAGATGTGAACACCAGGATGCCCAAAGGAGACAGCACCACTGAATCTCACAGGTATTCTACAAAAGAAGTTCACACCATAAACCCAGGGAGCCAGAACAGATCAATTTAAGAAGTGGAGACTAACAAGAAGAGCCTCACAAACAATGGGAATACAAAGAAACAATCCCCAAATGAAAGAAAAGAGGAAGCCCCAGAAAGAATGCTAAATGAAACAGAGGCAACTCAACTATCAGATTTTGAGTTCAAAGCAATGGTTGTCAGGAAGCTCCATGAGCTCTCAAAGAGCTACCAGAAACTACAGGGAAGCTATGATGAACTCATTGCAGACTATATCAACATGAAAAAGAAAATAGAAACTATCAAAAAGGGCCAAGAGGAAATGAAAAATACAATTTCTGAACTGAAGAACACAGTGGAAGGAATGAAAAGCAGAATTGATGAAGCAGAAGATCAGATCAGTAAGTTGGAGGACCAAATAGAAAAAAAATCCAGAAAGAGCAAGAAAAGAAAAAGAGGCTCAGAAAGAATGAGGAGGGATTAAGAGAAATGCAAGACAATATGAAATGTAATAATATCCATATAATAGGGATACCAGAAAGAGAAGAAGAAGAACAAGGGATACAAAAACCTATTTGAAAAAGTCATGATGGAAAACTTCTCTAATTTGATGAGAGAAAAAGTCACACAAATCCAGGAGTCACAGAGAGTCCCAATCAAGAGGAACCCAAAGAGGCCCACTTCAATACACATCATAATTAAAATGGCAACATTCTAAGACAAAGAGAGAATCTTAAAGGAAGCAAGGGAGAAAAAGGAAGTAACATACAAGGGAGCCCTGATAAGATTAGCAGCTGACATCTCAATGGAAATGCTCCAAGCCAGAAGAGAATGGCAAGAAATATTCCAAGTAATGAGAACCAAAGGCCTGCAACCAAGACTACTTTACCCAGCAAGACTTTCAATCAAGATAGAAGGCCAAATAAGGATCTTCCGAGACAAGTCTAAAAGAATACACATCTATCAAACCAGTTCTGCAAGAGTTCTAAAGGGACTGCTTTAAGAAAAGGAAGGAAGGAAGAGAGAGAGAGAGAGAGAGAGAGAACGAACACAGGTATGAAAAAGGCAATGAATAAGTACCTCTCAATAATGACCTTAAATGTAAATGGATTAAATGCTACAATCAAAAGGTATAGAATAGCTGAATGGATAAGAAAGCATGACCCACACATATGCTGCCTATAAGAGACCCACCTCAGGACAAAAGACCTACACAGACTCAAAGTGAAGGGCTGGAAACAAATTTTCCAAGCAAATGGACAGGAAAAAAAAAAAAAGCCAGGGTAGCAATACTCACATCAGACAAATAGACTTCAAAAGAAGGGCCATAAAGAAAGACCCAGAAGGTCCCGTCATATTACTCAAGGGAAGAAGCCACCAAGATGATATAAACTTTGTAAATATATATGTATCCAACATAGAAGCACCTAAATACATCAAGAAAATCTTAGAGGACTTCAAGAAAGATATTGACAGCAACACAATTATAGTAGGAGATTTTAACACCCCACCGTCAAAAATGAACAGATTTTCCAAAAAAAAAAATCAACAAAGATATTGTGGCATTGAACAACATTCTAGATGAAATGGACTTAACTGATATATATAGAGAGAGCCCTTCATCCAAAAGAAACTAAACACATACTCTTTTCAAATGCACATGGAACATTTTCAAAGATAGACCACATGATAGGACACAAAACAAGTCTCAGCAAATTCAAGAAAATTGAAATCATACCAAGCATTTTCTCCAACCACAAGGGACTGAAACTAGAAACCAACCCCAAGGGGAAAAACCCAAAATCCTAAAATCATGGAGATTGAATAGCATGCTCTTAAACAATGAATGGGTCAAGAATGAAATTAGGGAAGAAATCAAAACATTTCTGGAAACAAATGAAAATGAACTTACAACAACCCAAAACTTATGCGACACAGCCAAAGCAGTCCTGAGAAGGAAGTTCAAAGCAGTACAGGCATACCTAAAAAAGATAGAAACATTTCAAATAAACAACTTAACCCTATGCCTAGAAGAACTGGAGGAACATCAACAAAGACAGCCCAGAGCAAGTAAAAGGAAGGAGATAACTAAGATCAGAGGAGAATTAAATGACATAGAGATTAAAAGCACAATTCTAAGGATCAATGAATCCAGGAGCTGGTTCTTTGAAAACATAAACAAAATCAACAAGCCTTTAAGCAGGCTCATCAAGAAAAAAAGAGAGAGGACCCAAATAAACACAATCAGAAATGAAAGAGGAGAGATTACAACTGATACCACAGAAATACAAAGGATTGTAAGAAATTACTGTGAAGAACTGTATACCAAGAAATTTGAAAACCTAGGTGAAATGGACAAGTTTCTAGAAAAATATAATCTCCCAAAACTCAATAAAGTAGAAGCAAAAAGCCTGAACAGACCAATAACAGCAGAGGAAATTGAAGCAGTAATCAAAAAACTCCCGGCACACAAAAGCCCGGGACCAGATGGTTTCACAGGAGAATTTTACAAAGCATTTAAGAAAGAGCTAACCTCTATCCTTCACAGACTATTCCAAAAAATCCAAAATGATGGAAGACTCCCAAACTCATTTTATGAAGCCAGGATCATCCTAATCCCAAAAGCAGATAAAGACACAACAAAGAAAGAAAACTTTAAACCAATATCACAGATGAACATAGACGCTAAAATTCTCAACAAAATATTGGCAAACCACATCCAACAATACATTAAAAAGATCATACACCATGACTAAGTGGGATTTGTCCCAGGGATGCAAGGATGGTTCCACATTCGCAAATCAGTAAATGTCATACATAACATAAAAAAAGCAAAGACAAAAATCACATGATCATATCAATAGATGCGGAAAAAGCATTTGATAAGGTACAGCACCCATTTATGATAAAAACACTCAGCAAAGTGGGAATAGAGGGAGCATTCCTCAATATAATAAAGGCCATATATGAGAGACCTACAGCCAACATCATACTCAATGGGCAAAAACTAAAATCTTTTCCACTAAGATCAGGAACAAGACAAGGTTGTCCACTTTCACCACTTCTATTCAATATAGTATTAAAAGCCACAGTGATTAGACAAGAAAAGGAAATAAAAGGCATCGAAATTGGAAAGGAGGAAACAAAACTATCATTGTTTGCAGATGACATGATAGTGTACATAGAAAATCCTATAGACTTGGCCAAAAAGCTGCTTGACCTAATAAATGAACTTGGTCAAACAGCAGGATACAAAGTCAATATCCAGAAGTCAAAGGCATTTTTGTATACCAATAATGAAAGAGCAGAAGCAGAACTCAAGGAAAAAATCCCATTCGATATAGCAAAAAGAAAAATAAAATACAAAATAAATCTAATCAAGGAGGTAAAAGACCTGTACACAGAAAACTACACAACACTGAAGAAGGAAATTAAGGAAGACACAAACAAATGGAAACATATACTGTGTTCATGGATCAGAAGAATTAACATCATAAAAATATCCATGCTACCCAAAGCAATTTACAAATTCAATGCAATAACTATTAAAGTACCAATGGCATATTTCACAGACATAGAACAAACACTTCAAAAATTTATATGGAACCATAAATGACCTCAAATAGCTGCAGCAATTTTGAGAAAGAAGAGCAAAGCAGGAGAATTCACAATACCTGACACCAAACTGTATTACAAGGCCACTGTAATCAACACAGCCTGGTACTGGCACCAAAACAGGCACATGGACCAGTGGAATAGAACAGAGAGCCCAGAAATAAACCCAAGTCTCTGTGGTCAATTAATATTTGACAAAGGAGGCAGCAACATAAAATGGAGTAAAAATAGCCTCTTCAGCAAATGGTGTTGGGAGAACTGGACAGCTACGTGCAAAAAAATGAAACTTGAACACCAACTTACACCATATACAAAAAGAAATTCAAGGTGGATAAAAGATTTAAATATGAGCTGTGACATCATTAAAGTCCTAGAGGAGAATGTAGGCAGAAAAATCTCAGATATTTCACGCAGCAACATTTTTCCTGATATGTCCCCTAAAGTAAGGGACATAAAGGAAAGAATAAACAAATGGGATCTCACCAAAATAAAAATTTCCTGCATGGCTAAAGAAAACAGTATTCAAATAAAAAGAGAACCAACTGTATGGGAAAACCTATTTTCCAATGATACCTCAGAGAAGGGTTTAATCTACAAAATATATAAAGAACTTACATGACTCTACTCTAAGAGGATAAGCAACCCAATTAAAAAATGGGCAAAGGACTTGAACAGACACTTCTCCAAGGAGGACATACAGAGGATCCAGAGGCACATGAAAAGATGCTCAATATCGCTAGCTATCAGAGAGACACAAATTAAAACTACAATGAGATACTACTTCAAACCATTCAGAATGGCCATCATAAACAAAGCAACAAACAACAAGTGTTGGAGAGGTTGTGGAGAAAAGGGGACCCTAGTGCACTGTTGGTGGGATTGCAGACTGGTACAACCACTATGGAAAGCAGTATGGAATTTTCTAAGAAAACTAAAAATGGATCTACCTTTTGACTCAGCAATTCCACTGCTAGGATTGTATCCTAAGACCCCTGAAACACCAATCTTAAAGAACCTATGCACCCTAATGTTCATAGCAGCACAATTTACAATAGCCAGGTGTTGGAAGCAACCCAGGTGCCCATCAGTAAATGAATGGATCAAGAAACTATGGTACATTTACACAATGGGATTCTATGCAGCTGAAAGAAAGAACGCGCTTCTACCCTTCATGACAGGATGGATGGAACTGGACAGCATTATGCTAAGTGAAATAAGCCAGGAAGTGAAAGACAAATACCATATGATCTCACCTTTAACTACAACCTAATCAACAAAACAAATAAACAAGCATAATACAACCGAAGACACTGAAATTGAGAATGGGCTGACAGTCACCAGAGGGGCGAGGGGAGAGAATTTCAGGGGAAAAGGGTATTGGTTTAGAGCAACAAGTATAAAGGACACATGGACAAAAAGTAGGCAGGGGCAGAAATGGGAGGGAGGTGGGGAGGGCTGGGGCAGTGGGCTGGGATGGGAGCAAAAGACAGAAAACTGTTCAGGAACAATTAAAATAAAATAAAAATTAAAACAAACAAAACAAAAAATAAATACTGAGGTTAAAGTGGTCTTTATTTTGCATTATTACTTTCTTTAAAACCTGAGTGGTTTTATTAATCAATGTGCCCCAAATAAATTCAATATTTAAAAGAGGAAAAAGTGAAAGAAAAACTAGAAAATGTTTCTTCCATTGTTGTCCCATGAATACTCATTTTGCTTAAGTTTTAGAGTCTCCAGGCACAAAAATTTTCCTAGGTCCTCCTGGGAGCCCAGGAATAGGCTGTGTCTCACTGGGAAGCTTGGGCCTGCATGCATCAGACTTCAGAGAAATCTTTCAAATCTCTGATTCTTGGTTGGTCCCCTGTTCTGGCTGCTCCCACGAGAAAGCCAACGATTTTCTGTGTCCTCCTTTCACTGCTATGGTCACAACATGCCAGCCAAAATCTCCCAGGTGGATGCCCTGCTGCCCACCACAGGCTGAAAGACTGGATTTCAGCTGTTTGGGGATGAGATCAGCCTGCAAGGAGGGTGATTCAGTTCCCTCCAGCTGAAGTTCAATCCTCTTGTCTGGCACCACTTGTTGGTTGCTTGTATATGTCTTTCCTCCAGAGACTCGAAGGAGGTGATTTGGCCCAGCAGGATGACTTACAGTGTGTCAGTGGCACTGGGGTGATCCTGCAGGCAGTGCCAGACATCAGCATTCAGCCTGTTCTCCAGAGATTGGACCTGCAGGACTATGGAGGGAGTGGCCCCTGGCATCTCCAAGGACACCTGGAAGGGTTGACCTGCACTCTCTCATGCTGCCCCTTCTCCCCTGAGGACACAAAGAGCAAATGGTGATGCTGCCTGGCAACAGCAGATGTTGGTGCCTGGAGTCTGCACCAGAGGTGTCGACTGATTCAGAGGGAATAGGGTGGATATACAGGGTAGCACACACCTGGCTGCCTTTGCTCCTGGGGTCCTTCCCTTTCTTGGCAACACCTCTGAAAATTTTCTAGGTCCTGATCAAAGATGTGAAGAGACATGCCACCATCTGCCTATGTGGGTTCTGACTGCTGTCTATCTGGCCCATGTGCATGTGGGCCTGGGTGCTGGTCACCAAAGCATACTTTCTTGCCAAGTTAAGCTCCAGAGATTGGGATAGCCATGGGCTTTACATAGAGGCAATCAGAGGGTGAGTCTCTTTGGACGTGGATAAGCCCAGGTCCAAGGCATTGGATTCAAGTTTTTTACACTGTTTTCTCCAAAGTCTCCAATTTGGGGAGTGCAGTGAGCTGTCCTGCAGGTGAAGAAGGCTCATCAGCGTTCGCTTGCCTGCTGTCTCCTCCACTTCTTCCTATTCCCACATCCTTCCTAGGTGACCAGCAGAGAAGGTGTTTATGCCTGGGTCTCCAGTGCAACACACCCATGGTTTTTGGCTTTACAAGGTGTATCTCTGGCTGCCTGGATGACTGTTTACCTGGGTGCTAAAGTTGACAAATTGACCAGACCTGGACTTATATTGGTGAGCACAGCAACTGGGTCGAGCAGCTGACCGGTCAGTACCACAACTTGCCAACTTACTCACTAAAAATAGTGTGCACAGAATGCTTAAGCTTTCCCCACGTGGAGAGGAAGGAAGGCAGAGGTGTAAACACTATGTAACATTTTTTATTTTTTGCAAATACGGCTGGTATGCAACAGCCTGTAACTTGCAGGTGTACAATACAGTGATTCGACATTTCCCTTGCCTATAGTGCAATCAGCCCACAATATCTGTTCAGTTGTCTCCATGCAAACTTATGATGAGTTTATGAAAGTTATACCTCTCTTTTTTAAAAAAGAGTAAACACATGATCATGTATCATATCACCATTTCAATGGTTACAATTTCTGTTACTGTCTATTATTTACAGATGTTTCACAGTGGCATCTGCTACTACAACACAAAATGACTCCACCCAAGTTTCTCTACTCACAAAGGGTACCCAGTTGACCCTTTCCTTTGATGAAATTTCTAACTTGACACAGAACCAGTTGCCCCAGGTTTGACTTTTTCAAGTTCACCAAATGGCCTTGTGTTGCCACTGTAGAAGCATAGGGAAGGAGTCATTCCTTGACATGGTGAACATCACAGTCACATGGGTGTCAAAACAGAAAAGGAAGTAAGAAAGGACAGAGAGGAGACACAGCAAGGAGGAGAGAGGAAGAGAGAGAATAAAGTCTCCAAGATATGCTTCTGCTGCCATGATACTAGAGGAGGCCTAGCTGTTGAGTGGCTTCTAACCTGGAGGGCTCAGTATGGAGCCCAGTAGTCAGTCCCCACCATACTGGTGGTCACTTTTATAGCATCCAGAGGAAAAATCTTGACCATATGACAGGGCTGAGTGTGACAGGAGATGTGGAGGACTGATTGAGGCAAGCAGGGAACAGGTATAGGGCATGAAGTGAAATGGGAGCTCATATTGTGCAGTGTAAAGCCAAAGATAGTTTAGAGGTTCATGGTAGGTATTCATGACAGCCATTGCCATTGTTTTTATTTATTCATATCATTTAGAAATAACATATAGAAGTATCTCAAATATAAATTTCTTTCATGTGCATGTGAAATGAGGTCACATTACTTTCAGAATATTGATTTGTGGTGACTTGCAGAAATGTAAATATGTGATTACTTCCTACGCCTCCCCCTGCCTTCACTTTTATTTTCTGCAAAATTTCAGTGGCAGTGTAGTGGCTGATCCTTATTTCACTCTACATGTTTTTTTCTTGGATTCTGGGGAGAGGAAACATTAAAAAAAAAACAAAACACAACAGTGGATCACACAAAATAATACCCACTCCCAGTGTCATTATGTACATAACTCCTGTGGTGTTCTTGCTTCCCCTCTGTTGTTTTTCTTTCCTCCTACCCCATCCCACCCAACACATCCTATCCCACCTCTCACCACACCACCATCAACACCGCTACTGTCCCAGTTCCAATTCCAGACCACCAAATCTGCTGTCTCACTCTAGGGTTTCACTCTTCCGGCTATGGCATAGGATTGGAATCATACTCTGTCATCTTTGATGACTGGGCTCATACCATGTAGCACAAGGTTTACTACATGTAGAGTAACACATGCTTGTGCATGTGTCAGTGATTTGTTCCTTTGTGTGGCTTCAAATTTTGCCATCATAAGCCTTTCTCTAAAATAAATAGGTGATGGATTTTCCAACATGCTACCAAATCTGAGTCCCTCTTCTGCCTTTGAGAAAAAGCAAGTAGAAAACATGATTATAGAAAAATGAAGAGACAAGCATACAGATATCAGCTGGTTGCTCATGGCCCTACAGGCCAGCACTGAGAAACCTGTAAAGTTTGGGAGAATCAAATTCCCTTTATTCCATGGGGCTTGATCTTCCCCTGACATGGAGGGAAATAATCTGGTAAATATCACCTGTCCCCAGTTTGGAGACAGTGTGCAGAACAACATACACAATGAGAATGTTAATTTTAAATAAAGATACTGCTAGTTCTGTTTCACTTTAAACTGAATTGTGATTCTCTCTTTATGGAGATTCCAAACTTAGAAAAGTGACAAATACTTGAAGATTTCAGGATGACAGTCCATTTTAGGGAAAGAATCCAAGATGACTCAGGAAAAAGCACATCAGTTTTGATGTTAAATACCTGACAGATGACTCAGAGTTTCACTGAAAAAAACTGCACTTCTTATGGGCACAGTGGTATAAGAACCACTGTGATAGCATCGGGGGGACTTCCGGCCAAGATGGAGGCGTAGGCAGACACACTGTGCCTCCTCTCACAACCAAAATTAAGAACAACAAAGATTTAGAAACAAGAAAACAACCAGAACTCAGAAAATCGAACTGTTTGGAAGTCCAACAACGATTCATCCAGACCGGTAAGAGGGGCGAGTCGCGGCAGGAAAAAGTGGAGGTGCAGACCAGGCACGCAGGCAGCAGCGGCTGGCAGCCCCCAGGTGCACAGGCGGCGACTAGCAGAACCCGGGCACGGGGTGGCAACTGTGCAGAACCAGTGAGGCCGAGCAAGGCAGCTGGCTGACCAGGTGGTCCCACATTCACGTGCAGATAATCCAGGCAAAGGGGAAGTGGTGGAATGGACTGGAATCGGAGAGTGAGCACAGCAAGTTCCATTGTCTCCTCTCAGACCCCACCCCCACATACAGCATCACTACCCAGCGACTGAGCTGTCCCACACTGTGGAACACCTAAGGCTCCACTCCTCACTACGTAACAGCCGCGACTAGACAAAAAAAAAAAAAAAAAAAAAAAAAAAAAAAAAAAAAAAAAAAAAAACACACACAAAACCCAGAAATGAAAATGGCTCAAACTGGAGAACAAATCAAAGCCCCAGAGCCAATTTATCTAAGCAATGAAGAGATTGCCAAACTATCAGGTGCACAATTCAAAACCCTGGTGATCAGGATGCTCACAGAATCAGTGGATTTTGCTCACAAATTAGATGAAAAAATGAAGGCTACAATAAGTGAAATGAAGGAAAATGCATGGGGAACCAACAGAGATGGGAGGAAAACTGGGACTCAAATCAATGGAGTGGACCAGAAGGAAGAAAGAAACAACCAAACAAAAAACAAGGAAGAAACAAGAATTCAAAAAAATGAGGAGAGGCTTAGGAACCTCTAGGACATCTTTAAATGTCCCAACATCCGAATTATAGTGGTACCAGAAGGGGAAGAAGAAGAGCAACCAGTGGAAAACTTATTTGAACAAATAATAAAGGAGAACTTCCTCAATCTGGCAAAGGAAATAGTCTTCCAGGAAGTCCAGGAAGCTCAGAGAGTCCCAAAGAAGTTGGACCCTAGGAGGAACACACCAAGGCACATTATAATTACATTATCCAAGATTAAAATGAAGGAGAGAATTCTAGAAGCAGCAAGGGATAAGGGGACAGTCACCTACAAAGGAGTTCCCATCAGACTGTCAGTGGATTTCTCAAAAGAGACCTTACAGGCAAGAAGGGGCTGGAAAGAAGTATTCCAAATCATGAAAGTCAAGGACCTACATCCATGATTGCTCTAGAATGGAAGGGAAGATAAAGTGCTTCTCAGATAAGGTCAAGTTAAAGGAGTTCATCATCACCAAGCCCTTATTATATGAAATGTTAAAGGGACTTATCTAAGAAAAAGAAGAAACAAAATATGAACAGTAAAAAAACAGCAAACTCACAGGTATTAACAACCAGACCTAAAACAAAAGCCAACTAAGCAAATCACTACAACAGGAGCAGAAACACAGAAATGGAGATCACATGGAGGGTTAGCAATAGGGGAGTGGGAGGAGGAGAGAGGGGGACAAGGTACATAGAACAAGTAGCACAGACGGTGGGTAGACAGTAGACAGGGGGAAGGCAAGAATAGTGTTTGAAATGTAGAAGCTAAAGAACTTATGACACATGGGCATGAACTAAAGGGGGGAATGTGGGTGGGAGGGGCTGTGCAGGGTGGAGGAGAATGAAGGGGGGAAATGGGACAACTGTAATAGCATAATCAATAAAATATAATTAAAAAAGAAAGAAAAAAGAGGAAGGGATTAAGATGTGCAAATTGCCAGTTACAAAGTCAGTCATGGAGATGTAAAATACAGCATAGAAAATATAATCAATAATACAAGGTGGAGCAAAGTAGGTTTATAGTTGAGAGCACAAAATTTTTTCTTGTATTATTAATTATTGTATTATTTTCCATACGAACTGTAAACTTATTGCCCCACCCTGTATTATAGTATGTATGGTTTCAGATGGGTACTAGATATATTGAGTGATCATTCTGTAAGTTATATAAATGTCTAATCACTATGTTACACACCTAAAACTAACATAATATTGCATGTCAACAATTGGGAAAAGTTTTAAATTATTTTAAAACAGAATAAAAGATTTCTTGATGCAAAAAAAAAAAAAAAAAAAAAAAAAAAAAAAAAAAAAAAAAAAAAAAAAAAAAAAAAAAGAACCACTGTGATAGCATCAAACCTGAACACAAGAGTGGTTTAAATTTAAAAGAATGATGAGTTCAACATCAGGCTGGATGCAAGAAATTAGCCACCATCAAAGAGGGATAATGACATTGTCAGAAATAGGTATGTTTTCCTCAGTTAACATAATGCTTTGAAGGAAATAATTGAATAATACACTCAATGAGCTAATCTCAAATTGTAACTTTCTAAGTCAGATTATATATTTAGCTCAGGCCTTCCTGTCTCTCAAAAACTGGACATTGCAGTGTGAGCACAAGATGTTGGTTCATCCAGTGATTTCTGGTGGTGTTACTCAAGTTCTGTGTTATTTCTCTTAGTGTGGAGAGCACATGAACTTGCTTTGGCTGAGGCATGCATTTGGAAGGACCTTCAGAAGATGTAAAAACAAAGTTTTCTGTAGTGTCCACAATACCATCTTCTCATGCAGAACCATTGTTTACATCACTACCTACCTGTTCATTTCTCTGACGTTCAACACTATCCAAAACATCTTGTGGAGACTGGTTATTAAGTGAACACTGTTTTGCTCCTCACAACAAGATGACACAGCCCACCTCCAGCTTCTGTCTTTGAAATATCCCCTCATCTCTCTGAGATTCATTTGGATTCTCTAAACAAGTTGATGGTAGAAAATAAACCTTGAATACATTGTGTAAATTTAATTGGATTAGATGTGATAGGTGCTTCTCTGGGCCTCGGACTGTAAAATATACTGCTTTACCCACTGTGTTTGTTCATCTTGTGAATTTTCCTTCCCCTATGACAAACCTTCTTTGTCATTGGCCTATGGTCATTGTGATTTTGGAGAAGCTCGTGGAAATAAACCTGTCCAAAGTTCATGGTGCTATGTACCTGGTCCCAGTTTTGGTTTTTCATGTGACAGATTAGAGATCTCCAGCAGCAGCAGAGAAACACCAGGCCCACTCAGAGTACTTGGAGTGATTTTGGATGGAGTTCATTCATGTACTTAGTATTGAAAACACCTGCTACCTGTGTTACTTTCTCTAACACATAGCATAACTCAATAAAAGATGCAGACACAAGCCTGAAACTAACTTTTAGTCAGTCAGTCACATTAGAAGTTATTTGAGGTCACTTTTCTATTTACTTGCAGATATTATTTTTCTGATCTCTGCATGTGGAAACATTGTATAAATGATGGCCAGAATGACAAATCATAGGACATCGAAATGTGTGTAACCTTTGTGTCCAGCAGAAAGGCCTCATATTTCCAAAAACTTGTGGGGGGGAAATTTGAGTTGTTGGTGAGGAGGACCTGGCAGAAGTTTAAATGTAACCCAATCCTGTCTTAAGGTGTGGACCTTCTATTCTTTTCCAATAAAACTTCCTGCCCAGTCCTGGTAACCTTCACCCTCAAATTCACCATCACTGACCTGTGCAATACGGAGAGTGTGAGGCCAGACTCTGTGGAAGTTCTACTGCGCAAAGTCAGTTGTGAAAACTTGGTGAGAACACATGATAAAGGCTCCCCATTTTTTCAGCTTTCTCCCCCCTCTCATTGAATTGTCTTTCTAAACTTTATAATGATGTAGATTGATAAGGAACAGTTTCACATCAAATCTGGAATTGTCACAAATAAGTGATGTGACTTGAAAGTAGCAAACTTGCCTTTTGAATTCCTCATCAGTAATATTGAATGTTACAAAGCCATGATCATAGTGTTATTTTTCTAATTAAATGTGGAAAGTGTACTTTTATTTTAAAATATTGTGCTTTAAAAATTAATAAGAAAATCCTGGCCTTAACTGCCATGTTAGATCATTTTTCCTTGACAGATATTGTTAGAACACTTAATCAAAAAAACTGCACTTTGACATTTTTCCCAGTGCACATGGAATATTTTCAAAATAGATAAGTTACAAAGGGACAAAAAGGACTCAAAAAATTCAAAACATTTGAAATTATATGAATATTGTTTTCTGAAGACATTGGTAACCAAAATTCAAGTATAGGTAAATCAAAAAATCAACAAAAATTATGAGAAAATTATACAGCATGCTTCTTAATAACAAATACATCAGGGAAGAGAAAAATTTTTAAAGAATGAAAACACTCCTTGAGGTAAATGAAAAGAAAAATAACTTTATGAAACCAGAAATACAGCATAAATAGTTATTAAAAAACTTTACATCTGTATAGGACTGTCAGAAGAGTAAAAAAATAAAATAAAATCCCATCAAAATAATTGAAATTTGTTAGTAGGAAAAGCAAACAAAGTAAAAAGAAAGAAGAAGAAAAAGATGCAAAATCAGTGCAGAGATTAATGAAATTTTAAAAGACAGGAAAACCCAATACCTATGAAGGATAGTTGTTTCAAAATGTAAATATACTGACAAACATTAAGATTCATCACTTCAAAACAAGAAGAACACAAATGAATCAAATCAGGAATTAATAAGGAAAAACTACAAGTAACATGAAAAATAAGAAAAGAATCATTAATGAATTCTATGATCAGGGACAGGAAAAGAAAGCTCACTCTCATCATATTATTCAACACAATACTGTATTTTTCTGGCCATAGCAATCAAACAAGAAAAATAGTTTAAAGACAATAAAAATATGGACAAAATGTATCATTTTTGGCAGATGACACTACATTATAAATAGAAAACTTTTGATAATCCAAAAAGTTAATATAATTTTTGAAAGAATTCAGTAGCCCTGGCTGGTGTGGCTCAGTGGATTGAATGCCAGCCAGTGAACCAAACTGTCCCTCCTTCGATTACCAGTCAAGGCACATGTCCATGTACCAAGCCATGTCCCCAGTAGGGGGCATGCACACATGGATGTTCTCCCCCTCTCTTTCTCCCTAACTTCCCCTCTAAAAATAAAGAAATGAAATCTTAAAAATAGGATTCAGTAAAATAGTAAAAAAAAAATCTACCTATCTGTCATGTTTGTATACAATAATAACAATCAGAAGAAGATGGTGGCTATATAGGTGAGAGCAGAGTCCACTTTCCTCTGCACACTAGTGGAACACCTAGCTGATCTCCTGAGGAGCAGAGTGAACAGCCAACAATATCCCAGCATATATGAAGATTGTAGGCCAAACTGTAGAGGACATTGAAAAGGCAGATGGTAAGGAGTGTGCTTCAGGACAATAAGGTCCCTGGGACCAGTGCAGGCACCAGGGCTGCTACAGCACCAGGCCCAGCAACCCCTGGCTCTGCTGCAGGAGTCTTGGGAGAGAGTGAGGTCAATGGCTCCCTCCCCTGCCAAACAAGATTTGAGCAGCACCACGATGGATCTGAATGCTTGAAGTCACTGGAGATAATAAGGACGAGGTGGGAAACACACAGGGGCAGTGTGCATCCACTGAGACTGTGGAAGCCGCCTGGAAAGAGTTGGGCCGTGAAGGACACTGACCAGGTCAGTCCCCTGTCTGGTTGGAGAGTTGGGCTGTGGGAGAGGCCAGGCGCTTGTTTGGAGTGGCAGGCTTGAATAGGAGGATTTTTTCAAAAAGAAAAAAGTGGCACTCAGCGGGTATTTGGGAACTTCTCCCACAGCAGCTGCCCTTCCCCCCCCCCCCCACTCCCGCGCGGTACCCATGCAACTTTGGCAGCACTAATGGTGGGCCCACCTCTGCGGCCAGGACCACAACTGCGCCCCTGCGACTGCACCCCTACTCCTCACCAAGGTGGTGGAGGGTGCCCAAAAGTGCCTGCAACCTCAGTGGTGCCCCCACCCCACACAGCTGCTGCCACAGCAGTGGAGGCCGCTGGGCACCCAACTCTGCTGCCCAGACTACTTCTGCTGTAACAGTGCATGCTGAGCGCTAAGCCCACAGCCTGGGAGGCAGAAGGCGCCTGTCCCTACCATCCCAGATGCTACAGCAGTAGCAGCTGAGGCCATGGCTCACAAACGCAGCCCTGGGGTCATTGTACACGTGACCCCATGGCCCAGCAGGTGCCAATCCAGCCCCTGCAGCAGCAGCCCAGCACTCACACCCACAGCCCCCCGGGAATGGAGTGTGCCTGACCCCACCTCCCAGAGACACCTGAAGCCCAACCCCACAGCCCTGAGCATAGCAGCAAAGGAGGTACACACCTGCATCTGTTGCAGCAGCCACAGTTGTGCCCCTACTCTGCAGGTTACTGGATCTCTAAGAGGAAGGTGGAGACACTCCTACAAAGGAGAGCATCAGGGATAAGGGAGTCAGCAATCCCCAGAAAGAATGAACTCACTGGGGGTTAGGGGGCTGAACTACCCTGGAGAGTCCCTAGCATCTAGGACAGCAAAGAGCTAGAAGGTGGTGTGTGAATTGCCCCTAATTGGTGCACCACAAGGACAGCACAACTGTTGGACTGAAGGCATAGGCTGGGCACAGAAGGGCACTGGGCGCCCAGCAGGGAACTGAGGAACTGGGGTGGGGGCTGGGCAACTGTGAAGAGTGCATCTCAGATCTGGCCCCCATCCCTGGACAACCACAGGATGGGAGAAAACCAAAACCAATGCCCCTTCAGCCTGCTGCAGCCAGAAAGAACAGCAGAACTGGCTTGGCTTGTTTAAAGCCAGCAGAAGACTTCTTTTTTAGTTTCTCTCTCTCTCTTTCTTTCTTTCTTTCTTTCTTTCTTTCTTTCTTTCTTTCTTTCTTTCTTTCTTTCTTTCTTTCTTTCTTTCTTTCTTTCCTTCTGTCTTCTTTCTTTCTTTCTTTCTTTCTTTCTTTCTTTCTTTCTTTCTTTCTTTCCTTCTGTCTTCTTTCTTTCTTTCTTTCTTTCTTTCTTTCCTTCTGTCTTCTTTCTTTCTTTCTTTCTTTCTTTCTTTCTTTCTTTCTTTCTTTCTTTCTTTCTTTCTTTTCTTCTTCCTTCCTTTCTTTTTTTATTACTTCTTCCTTTTTTATTTTATTCCACAAGTGTGAGAATAAAACCTGGAGCTGTGAAAGCACCACAGTTAGACCCAAAGAGGAGACACCCTAACAACTCAGACAGTAAGACAAATTTCACTTTGCTACTCCAGACAACTTGCATGTTGTTGTATATTTGCATTATTACTTTTTCATTATTTTTACATCTTTTACTTTATTAGTTTTTTTTTTAATTTCTCTTCTTTCTGTTTAGTCTTCTTTGATTGGTTTTTAAAATTGCATTGTTCAACTGGTTTCCCTCGTTCTCTCTTTCATAGTGTATTTTTCATTTTCTGCCTTTTGCTTCAATCATGTTCCAATAGAACACTACTCTAGGTCCTGTACTTCCTACTCTTGTTAATCAGAGCACATAGATTCCATCACATGATTTTTGCTCCAGAACTAATGTAAATAACTGCTGTTCCATACATTTGTAAATAATACACAGCACCCCTCCTGGATCTTAGCTCACTTCACTGTTTCCTAAACTTTATTACTGTTGTGGTTAACTCTATTCCCTTATACCCCACACCTATTTTCTATCTTTACTCTCACTTTACCTCATAATCTCACATCCCAGAAGCTCACTGCTTTTTAGATTCAACTTACAATTCTCTCCCCCCACACCACACACAACAAGAGTATTATCTTTGTTCCATACTTTCTAAAAAGTGGCTAGTTGGGTGAAGTATCATAATTAACACTATACATATCCAAAGAATCTTCTATCTCTTCTCTACAGGTTGGTACTTTAATTACAATAGAATACTCTGCTGTCCTAAACCATTGTGCCTTCCCCCTCCAACTCATCACAAAAAAGAGAAGGTGGGTGCTATGAAGCCAGTATACCAGCTGAAACAGGAAGCCTAACAACTAGGGAACCACAAACAGATAACAATGAAAGATGGTGAAAGAGTGGGTAGAAGCCACACTAACCTCCTCCCAGGACTGATCTGGAAATACAGCTAAATGCTGGAGGAATTACCCATAATCAACAACTGAACAATAGCGAGAAAGAAACCTCAAAACCTCATACAGACAGAAGAACCAGCTTCAACACAACTTGTCCACACCTGCACAAAAGAATACAAGATGTGGTGGATGGAGTGACCCTCAGTTAACCAGCTGGTGGGAAGGACCCACCAGAGAAAGACCCAACAACAAAGCAAACCCAAAGACATACAGAGAGCTAACATAAATTACCACCCAAGACCAGCAAGCTCGGGTGATAAAGGAGACTGCACCACTGAATCTCCCAGGTTTACACCATAAACCAAGGGAATCAGAATAGATCAATTTAAGAAGCAGAGGCTAACAAGAAGAGTCTCACAAACAATGGGAAGACAAAGAAACAATCCCCAAGAGAAAAAAAAGGAGCAAGCCTCAGAAAGAATGCTAAATGAAATAGAGGCAACTCAACTATCAGATATTGAGTTCAAAGCAATGGTTATCAGGAAGCTCAATGAGCTTACAGAGAATTACCAAAAACTACAGCTAAACTACAAATAACTCACTGCAAACTATATCAATGTGAAAAAGGAAATAGAAACTATCAACAAGGGCCAAGAGGAAATGAATAATACAATTTCTGAACTGAAGAATATAGTAGAAGGAATCAAAATCAGGCTAGATGAAACAGAAGATCAGATCAGTGAGCTAGAGGATAAGGTGAAAAAAAAAAAAAAAAAAAAAAAAAAAAAAAAAAAAAAAAAAAAAAAAAAAAAAAAAAAAAAAAAAAAAAAAAAAAAAAAAAAAAAAAAAAAAAAAAAAAAAAAAAAAAAAAAAAAAAAAAAAAAAAAAAAAAAAAAAAAAAAAAAACGCCCAAAGAGCAAGAAAAGGAAATGAGACTCAGAAAGAATGAAGAGGGATTAAGGGAAATGCAGAACAACATGAAATGTAATAATATTTATATAATGGGGATACCAGGAGAAGAAGAAGAGCAAGAGATAGAAAACCTGTTTGAAAACTCCCTAATCTGATGAGAGAAAAAGTCACACAAATCCAGGAAACACAGAGAGTGTCAATCAACAAGAACCCAAAGAGACTCACTTCAAGACACATTATAATTAAAATGGCAAAATTCCAAGACAAAGAGAGTATCTTAAAGGCAACAAGGGAAAACCAAGAAGTGACATACAAAGGAGCCCTGATAAAACTAGCAGTTGACTTTTCACTGGAAATGCTCCAAGCCAGAGGGAATGGTCAGAAATATTCTACGTAATGGAAACCAAGGGACTGCAACTGATGCTACTCTATCCAGCAAGGATCTCAATTAAAATGGAAAGACAAATAAGGAGCTTCTCAGAAAAAAAAAGCCTCAAAGAATATATCTCCTCCAAACCAGCTCTGCAAGACATGCTAAATGGTGTGCTTTAAAAACAGTAAGAAAAGCAGTAACATAGGTACCAGAAAATGGCAATGAGACTTCCAGCCAAGGTGGAGGCATAGGTGGACACACTGTGCCTCCTCACACAGCCAAGATTAAGGACAACAAAGATTTAGAAACAAAAAACAACCTGATCTGACAGAAAATTGAACTGTAAGGAAGTTTGACAACCTTTCATCCAGACTGGTAGGAGGGGTGGAGTCGGTGGCCCATGGAGAGAGATTGCAGCAGGGGAAAGAGGTGGTTGGCAGTCCCAGGTGCCTAGGTGGCAGCTAGTGGACCCCAGGTGCGCAAGGTGGCTGGCTGACCAGGGACACATATTCCTGTGCAGATAAACCAGGTGAAAACAGAGAGACAGACTATGCAACCCAGGGCCCCAGCACCAGGAAATAAAGCTCAAAAGCACACTTGTGGGGGTTGAGGTGCCAGGAGAGACTCCCAGCATCACAGGAGAGTACCATGGAGAGACCCACAGGGTCCTAGAACATACACAGGGCCTCCCACCAGGGAGGCAGCACCAGAAAGGTCCAATTTGCTTGCAGGAAATGGCGAAGGGACTGAAATACAAGAGAGAGAGTGGAACAAGTGCCATTGTTCCCTCTTTAACCATCCCGCCACATGCAGCATCACATCCCAGAGACTGGGTTGCCCCACCCTGGGGAACACCTAAGGCTCCACCCCTCATACATAACAGGCATGACCAGACCAAAATATATATATATATATGGCTGAAGCGGAAGAACAGATTAAAGATCCAAAGCCAATACTTCTAAGTGATCAAGAGATAGCCAACCTGTCAGATGCACAGTTCAAAGCACTGGTGATCAGGATGCTCACAGAATTGGTTGATTTTGGTCGCAAATTAGCTGAATAAATGAAGGCTACACTAAGTGAAATGAAGGAAAATGCACAGGGAATCAACAGTGATAGGAAGAAAACTGGGACTCAAATCAATGGAATGGACCAGGAGGAAGAAAGAAACAACCAAACAGAAAAGAAGGAAGAAACAAGATTTCAAAAAAAATGAGGAGAGGCTTAGGAACCTCCAGGACATCTTTAAATGTCACAACA